>QEPC01008676.1:576434-590358 GCA_003113815.1 Sphenodon punctatus | reverse complement strand
AGGGGCGGGACACAGACATGGCCGCCTGAGAGCAAACGAAGCCAAAAGGCACACAAGGGAATGCCCACACAAGGGAAATGGGAAGGGAGGGGGAAGAGGGAGAAGAGCCGGACAGGTACCACACACAACAGCCACACACGCACACAATGGGGGCACGGGGGCACACACAGCACAAGCACATGCCTGCCCACCCCCACACACCCCCCCACACACGCAGGCACAGAAGAAAGGAAAGGAAGGGAAGGGGGGGACACGGGCACCCAGACAACACGCAAGGCATGCCGGGCACAATGGGGTGGGGGCACGGGACTGGAAAGAGGGGAGGAATTGACACAGGGGCAAGGCAGGGCACCGCCAACAGGTACAACAAACCTCACTGCACAAGCCGGCCACCCCCACAGCAAAACACACAGTCCTGGAAAGGGGGGCCCCTGCAGCTCAGGAGCAAGGCACAGCGGGAGCCCGCAAGGCACAGCGAGCCAGCCGGGAAGGGTACAGGAGGCACATTCAGACACTGCACCCCAGCAAGGGGCCAATGGGTGGCAGGCAGGAGAGGCAGTCCAGCACAGCAGGTCCAAGGATGGGTGGCCCCCCTTGTAGGAGGTCGGGAGGGGAAGTCTGGAGGCCCCGGAACCCCGGGGTCACACAAGCAACCAGGGGGGAAGGGTGTGGCCCAGAGGTGGGCCAGTTCCACAGCCGGGGCAGCAGCACTCTGGGAAGCAGACATCACAGCAGCACGGCAGAGACATCAGGGAGGGGGCAGCCACCGGGGTTCGCCCCCCCTGGCAGGCCCGGAAGCCCACACAGTCCAGGACACAGGGGTTCAGGGAGGTACACAGGAGCTCACAGGCAGCTGTTGGGGGCAGCTCGGGGCCCAGGCCCAGGGTGCCCGGCCCAATGAACCAGGTGGGGCCAATGAATCATACCCCGGCGGTACCCCAACACGGACATGTGGTGGGCGATCAGGTAGTAAGCCTCAAAGGGGTAATGCACTGAGAGCCCCAACTGGATATCAGAACGGGACCAGACCCACGCCAGAGCCATCAGCTCCGCCATGGAAGGCTCCGTTACACAGCAGGCATCAGCAGGGGGCAAATGAAGATGCCCCAACACCAGAAGCCGGTGATACACCACCACATGGGTACGTTGGTACCCACGCATCCAGTGAACACAGCCAAAGTAGGACACGGCCAAGGCAGGTCCCCCCTCAGCAAGGCACATCAAGTAGGTTCCCAGGCTGCACACCCACAGCGCACTCACGGTCTCAGCCCCGGACCAGGGCACATGTGAACACCTATTCTCCAGGACACGCCCATCAGGGAAGCAGACCAGCCCCAGGGTCTCGGCATGCAGCCAGCAATCATGAGTGCTCGCCTCATAGCCGAGGTAGCGGAGTCCAGAGCTCACGCTCGCGAAGGTGGACGAGCAGCTGTCTGACCTGCCCAGGAGCAGCTGCACAGCAGGGCTACACCACAGATCACATAGGGACATGGTCTCGTTGTAGGTTCAGGTATGGGGGGCCCCATGGAGGCCAGGAAGCGGGAGCCCTGTGGATGGACACCCAGCCATTGTCCAAACGCCCGGGGAGATGAGGACCAAGCTCAGGGGGCCTCACACCTTCTGGGTCGGAGGGGCCTCCCGGGGGTCCCAAGGACAGGGAAAGTGGCCACAGGCTGCAACATTGTAGCACAACAGAGCAAGGTGTGGGGTGCAGACCCAGCACAGCTGCACAACACAATAGCTCTCACATACCAACTAATCAGCCCTCCGAGGCCACAGAGCATCAAACATTCAAGGGGGGTGTTGATGGCTGCTCGCATCCAGCTGCACAAGGAGTGCACGGAGCCACGTGCCCATGAAGGGGGTGGGCCCGAGTGCTTGCCCCAAGGCCCCTGCACCCCAATGGGTGCTGGCACACCCGCCCAACCGAGGGGCTATATAACTGTTCTACACACACACACGGGGCCACCACCACCATGAAGCAGGAAAGGGCATGTGCCTACTGGAGGCAGAACGCACTTGCAGCCATGTGGGCCCTAGACCACATGGAGCAGCAGTGCCTACCAACAGCAGAGGTTCACAGAGGTGCCCGTCTACAGGCATCCCTGGCCTACAGATCTGTAAGGGCCCATGGGGCCCACGATGGGTGCATCAGGCCCGCCCTGCCTAAGGCATGTCATCCTGGTACCCGAGGGGTGTGGGCCCTCCTCCCCGGCGGTTCCTATGGCCGATCCCTGCCCAGGCGCAGGTTCCCCACCCCCCTGTCACCCACATACGGGACCAGGAGCCACTGTACCAACAACACCCATGTGTACATTGTCACCCATTCCCTCAGACCAGGTTGTGCCCTGTCACCACTACGGACCCCCCCACACTGCCCTTCCCCTCCCACCCCTCCCCCCAGATCCCGCGTCACCTGGGACGGCCCCGTGCGTGCCCGTTCTGGGCGATTGAGCTCATTGAGCTCACCTCCCCCCACTGTCCGAGCTGGTAGACGTGTCCCGGGCCACCTCCTGGTCCAGCTGGGGGGGGTCTGGTTGGGGGGAGAGGGGGTCCGGGACCTGGGCCACCCCCCATGGTGGCTGCACCCTCCTGGGGCAGGGGGCACCCAGAGGTGAATGCGTGGCCCCAGAGGGAGTGGGGGAAGCAGGGGGGGGCAGTCCAGGGAGCTGGGGCACTGAGGGGCCAGGCATGGGGACCTGGCCAGGCAAGGTGCCCAGGGGGGCGCCTGACATGATGTAGGCAGACATGGTGCCGGCATGCAGGAGCAAAGAGGTTCCAATATCATGGGACCTGTCCATCTTGTCCGATTGCACCTGCAGCATGGCAGCAATGTCCTGCCTCAGCCCCCCAAGCAGCTCCACCTGCCTGCTGTGCTCCCGGCGCTCCCACCTCCACTCCAGGTGCACCTCGGCCTGGAGCCTCCTGTCACGCTCCTCTGCCCACTCCAGGGACCGCTCGATGGCTTCCTCCATCCGGTCCATGGCCGTGATCATCCTCTCCTCCTGTTCCGCCACTGTCCGGACAATCTCCTCTGCCTGCTTCTCCCTGCACCTGTGGACCCGTGCCCGGTGCTGCCTCATGCACTCGGCTGGATCCATGAGCCCAAGGGATGCTGGCTGCTGGGGTTGCCCTGTGGGTAGAGGAGGGTGTGCTATTTTGTGACATGGGCCCCTGGCCCCGGGCCAGGATAGGCCAGGGGTCCCATGGTCCCCCAGGCATGTCGCCTGGCCCCTCCGTACCCACGGACCCCTTCCCCCCTCCTCGGCATGACCAGTTAGCCCATATGTGACACCCAGCAGGCCCTCCGGACCGGACCGCATGCCTCACCTTCTCCATCCACCTGCTGGGCAGGCTCCTCAGCGGCTGCCTCTGAGGTCACCTGGGTGCTTTCCCGGGTTGGTCTGTGGCCTGTGGTTGAGGGGGGGTTGTGTGTGTTAGGGGGTGTGGTTGGGCAACCTGGGGTAGGGCCCCCTCCCGCCATGTGGGGGGGCCCAGGTCTCAGTCTGTGGCAGTCCCTGGCCCTTCCGTTCCCCCCCTGGACATTGCCCCCATGGGCACGAGCCCTCTCCCCTGTGGGGTGGTTACTTACCCTATGCCTCAGTCACAGAGTCATCCAAGGCCGGGCCCTCGATGTGGGAGCACTCCCCATTGGACCCCCAGCTGTGGGTGCTGGCCTCGGACTCGCCTTTCCTGGCCTGGGGCTGATGGCTCTCCAGGCTACTGTCCTGGGGGGGCTGCAGGTTCCGGAGGTCCCGGGGCCTTCCTCCTGGGGGTCCGGGGCCCTGGAGCTGGAGTCGACCATGGAGGCAGAGAGGGGAGGGGGAACCTTGACCCATTCCCTGCCCTGGACCACAGCGCTCCCAATGAGTCACGGGGTGACTATGGACCCCTTCATGTGGAGGAAGCGGTTCAGGGCATCATGGTATGGGGTGGTCCGGGCTCCGTGCCCAGACCTCCTATTGTTGTCCCGGATGGCCTTGTACCCCCTCCTCAGCTGTTTGTCCTTTGACCGGCACTGTGCCACTGTCTGGAGGTGCCCTGCCATCTCCATGTCCCACACTATGTCCCTGTAGACCTGCTCATTCCTCTGGTTGAGCGCGAGCTCCAGCTGGTACTCCAGGGTCCCCCATATCCGTATAAAGTCCCAGGTCTCCTGGAGCCCCCACTGGTCCCTTCTGTGGTAGGCCTTCCTCCCTTTTCTCCACGCTGGGTCGTATCCATCCTCCTCCTCCTCCACCCCCTCCTGCTGCTCCTCTGGCCGGGCTGGTCCCGTGTGCTCCGGGGGGTCACCCACCCGGGCCGTTTTCCATGTCTGCGGGAGGCAGGGGGGTGGGGGAATATGGTTGGGTCGAGGTCGGGGCCTCCTCATGGGGTGCCCCTTTCCCAACCTAGCAGGCAGCCAGGTGTGCCCCTTGCCCCCCCTTGTCACCCCTTTGCCCCCTGTTCCCCAGACCTTGCTCCCCCTTACCCATTTCTGGGGTTCCTCCTCCTACGCCGGGGCATCCTGTTCTGGCTGCTGCGGGTGTTCTCTCCCTACCACCTCCGTGGTCAGCACGACCCCCGGCTCCCCCACCTCCGCCTGTGCTTCCTCCTCTGCCTCCACCACCACTGCCTCCTCCTCCTCCTCCTCCTCGCCCCTCACTCTCTCCTCCGCCACTGCTCTCTTCCTCCTCCCTCCTCGCTCCATCCCACCATGTTTGCCTGCTGCGGTTCACCCTTTAAATATCCGTCCGGCGGCTGTGTTGATGCCGGTTGCCTGGCTGCGCTGTTGCATGCATTGCCCACAGCTGGGGAACATTTCCTTTGATCCCGGGCGGTGTTTACCATTCCGATGTTATGTTTGGTTGATCCCCGGTGGGGATCTCATTGACCATGCGTCCACGGGAATTGGTGCCGGGAACCTGGGTAGCGTGGTTGAAATTGACCCCGTGTGGGTATTGAGCATGGTGAACATCTGGAGGACGCCGAACAGATGTTCAGGGCGCTTTGGCCCCACGGTGGGATTGTGCGTGGTTCACTGTGGTTGAGCGTGATCTCATAACGTCTGAAAATACTGCCGGAAGCATGATTGAAATTGACCCCATGTGGGTATTGCCCGTGGTGAACATATGGTGGACGCCAAACAGACGTTCAGGGCACTTTGTCCCCACCACGGGATTGAGCGTGGTTCACTGTGGTTGAGCGTGATCTCGTAACATCTGAAAATACCCACAGAGACCACAACCTTTGTGTCCATTCTGCCATTGGGAGTTCTTCTGTCTTAATTATGTTCTGGCCAGCAAGAAATAACACCTTACATGACTGTTGATATATACTTAACATTTTTGGACTCTGGAAACAAATCCAAAAGACAAATTTCTGGTCTAAAGGGTATTAACTCTCCTGCCATCTTATTTGCCCATTTCCAGATCTTCCCCCCAGAATAACATCACTTTCCTACAGTACCACCAACAGTGAAAATAACTGACTATCTCCCCGCATCCTTTCCAACATAGGCCTCTCCCACCTGCCATCAGGTACCTGACCCGCGTAGGATTTAAGTAGAACCTTATTGTGACCTTAATTTGTATTTCTTTAATTTCCATGGAGTGTGCACATTCATGCATATGTTTCCAGATTCTTTTTTCATCTCCCTCTCATAAAGGCAGTGCTAGATCTTTCCTCCATTTCTCCATGTATGTGACCTTTTTATGATAAGTCAATCTTTTCAATTCCTTATAGATTCTTCCTAGTCTTCCAGTTGACTTACTTTTTTTGAAAAGTAACTCTTCTTATTTGAAGGGAACTCTACTGAAGTCCCTCCCTCCTGTGGAGGCACAGACAGATTTCAATTGTAAATATTGGAAGATATCTATTTTATTCTTGACAATTTGTTCCAGCCTTTGCGGTGATATAAATTTACCTATCACATAGATCTACTGCATTCTGGTTAACCCACTCGTCCTCATCTGTGCTCTTATTGTGTTTGCCAGATTCTTTTCATTCATGTATAAAGAATCAATGGGTGTGAATGGTGAAGTACCGATTCAGGTCCCCATTTTTGTTTGTGCTGCTGTCCAAAATTTTATCAAAGTTCTCACAAATGGGTGCTCAGCCTTCATCTGTTTGCTAATGGAGCCTTTATCCACTACCATACCTTTTAGTTAATGTAGCCTGAGGATTTCTCACTCCAGGTCCACCCATTCAGGTGCATCCTGTTCTTGGAACCACTCATGGACTGCAGTCAGTGAGGCAGCCCTGTAGTACAGACTAATATCGGGGAAATTTATACCCCCTCTATCATCAGGTCTCTGGATGGCCAGTTTCTTGATTCTTGGTTTCATTCCATCCCAAACTATATCTTTTACTAGGGCATCTGTATCCCTAAAAAATACTTCTGGTAAATATATTGGAAAAGCCATCAGTTTTTATAAAATCTTGGGGAGTACCATCATCTTAAACACATTTACTTTGCCCATCCACAACACCAATAGACTCTGCCAGGGCCTAACCTCTGCCTTCAGCCTTTTGAGAAAAGGAGGAAAGTTTTTCAGGTAAAGGTCTTTTAACTTTTTGGGTATGTCTATCCCCAAATATTTTATTTCTTCATTGACAGGAAACGGGGAGATTTCTTTTAAATGCATTTCCTGTTCTTGATCTTTACCAAATACCATTGTGTGAGATTTACCCTTATTTATTGTGTACCCAGATACCTTTCCAAATTGGTCTATTACTCTGAGCAGTTCCGGGAGAGATCCTTCTGGCTCTGCAATATACAGTAGAAGGTCATCAGCATATAATGATAACTTTTGTACATTTCCCCCCCATCTGAACTCCTTTTATAAGGTCATTTTGTCTAATTGCATTGGCCAACAATTCTAACGTCAAATTGAAAAGCAAAGGTGATAGCGGGCACCCTTGTCTAGATCCTCTTTCTAATTTAAAAAAATCTGTCAGGTTACCATTGATAATCAGCCTGGATTGTGGATCCTTATATATAGCCTTTAACCATCTCAAAAAGTTACCTTGAAATCCCATTTTCTCCAGAGCAAGGGAAAAGACAATTAAATTCAAGAAAATCAAATGCCTTCTCAACATCAGCCCAGATGACCATTGTTGGAATTTTCTGTTGCTGAATTGCATAAATTATGTTCACTGTTTTTCTAAAGTTGTCCCTTCCTTGCCTTCCAGGGATGAAACCAGTTTGATTTTTGTGAATGATTTCACTGATTATTGACCTCAGACTAATAGCAAGGATTTTAGCAAAAATTTTAAAATCAGAATTTAAAAGGGAGATTGGTGTGTAACTGCCACATTGGTCAGCTGGTCTTCCTGGTTTAAGAATTAAAGATATCACTGCCTTATAAAACTCCTGAGATGTTTTATCCTCTACCAGAATATTGTTAAACACTGCAGTTAAATGAGGGGTCAGTGTATCCACAAAGGCTCTATAAAATTCGTTCGGGAAGTCGTCTGGGCCACATGCTTTATTTTTCTTAGAAGCCAAGATGGCCTCTCGCACTTCCTGTTCTGTAATAACATTGTTCAGAAAGGCTCTCTGTGCCTCATTCAACTCCGGAGTCTGTATTTTATTCAGAAAAGCCTTTATTTCCTCCTCCTCTGGGTTTTGTGTAGAGTATACTTTTTTTTATAGAACTCCAGAAAAGCTTTCCGGATTTCTTCCGGATCCTTACACAAACTACCCTGCGTGTTGGTAATTTTAACAATGTGTGCTCGTCTTTGCTTCACCTTCACTATGTTTGCTAAAATTTTCCCTCTACTGTTATTGCCCTCAAAAAAGTGTAACTTCATTCTTTGTATTTGGCCCTTAACCTTTTCTAATTCTATTCCATTTATCATTTCTCTAATCTTCACTATTTTCTGTTTCAAATATCCTGATGGGGATTGCTTATTCTGAGCCTCCAGTTTTTGCAGCTCTGCATAGCGCTCTTTGATTACCTGCTTTCTCTCCTTTTTAATTTTAGCTTGCAATGCTATTACTTTGCCTTTCGTAACAGCCTTGGGTGCCTCCCAAAGAGTTGTCGGTGAAGAGACCGAGTTTACATTAATTTCAAAATATTCTATTAATTCCCTTTGCAGATGCCTTAAGGCTTCTGACCACCTCCATCACCTCACAGTCAAGATGCATCTTGCAGAGTTGGGCAACCGCATGGTGCCACTTCCACAGGTCCTGGATCCTGGATTGGCCTACAAGGAATTGAAGAACAGCCCAGTCCTTCTTGTTCTATTTTTTGTTTTCTTTTCATGTCACCACCATCTCCAGTCACAGATCATCTACTGAGCGCCTGGTTCCCTCCAGCAGGTCACTCCCTATGTCCTCTGTCCTGCAACAGTTCCTGGCCCTTCGCTCCCTGTTCCTCTTTGTGCTCCCGGTGTTTTGCCTTTAAGGAGTGGGATGTCCTGCTGGTGGCACATCATCTGTGGAAAAACGGAGGTGAGTAGCAGCAAGCATGACCTGTTCTTCTACCTCCTGGGTGGGGGGAAAGAGGGTTTTGTGTGCGTGTGTGTGTGTCTGTGCCAATAGCTGTATGGTCCCACAGGACTAACCCGTATCCTGTTGCTGGATTGGGATTGGTGCTGTTGTGTGTCTGGTGCAGTGGTTGTAAACCCTTTCAGAGTGTGTCCCTTGTGGGCTTCTGCATGTGGGGTGCATCCATCTGCTTTCCTGGCATTGAAGTTACATGTTCTGTTTGCCTGTCCCTTTTTATCTCTGGTGAGTATTTCTGTGTGGGAGTGCCTGGTGTCCCTTGTTCTGTGTGACTTGCTTCATCTACATCAATCCTGGTGCCTTTGGTCCTCTCCAAACCCATGGTTGCCTTGTGCACACATGTCCCATGCTACGGTTGTTTCTTTGACAGCCTCTACCCCCACCCCCCATTCTGAATGTCCCAAACCCTCATTTAGTGGTCATATGCCCCCAACATTCCCCTTCCAGTGCAGCAGGCAGCAGGAGGGTTTCTGGCTCCTACTCCTACTCCTGCAACACCTCTTCCACGTCCATTCCTGGTTAAGCTGTGAAAAGGGATGGGGCATTGATTAGTTTCATTGGCCTTCACTCCCTGGGGGCTGCTGGTGCCATTTTCCCTAACCTTTGTCCCACCCTTGCCCCTTTCATGGGGGAGGTTTCCTCCTACATTGATCAATTTGTTCCTCTGCTTCTTGGGAGGTGTCCCTGGCATGCCCCTCCCCCTTCCTTGTGTGCCCCTGTTCGTGGCCCTGACTGTGGGTGTGGGCTGTGTACTTGGAGGGTTATGATGCTTGTCGCCTCATCCAGGAATGCAGCTACTGTGGTGGCTGGAGCCCACCTGGAGGATGTGGAAGGGTTGTCTGCAGAGCTGGTGGTCACCTGTGAAGGGAAGACATAACCATGAGCTGTCAGGCATGACTGTCATTGTCATCTGTCTCTCCCTGTGCCGCTGCTCAGTAGGGCACCATGCCCCATGTCTCCCCAGGGTCCCACTGCCTTACCTGGCTGCTGTCAAAGGGGATGGTGCCAGTGGCCAGCCTGGTTTTTTCCTGTGGGGCGTGGTGGTGTTGGTTTTGGCGGCAGATGTGCTGGTGCTTGCCTGGCATGGGACGTGGTAGCTGTCATGTTGCTTTCCTCCCTCCACAGCTCCCTCAGGCACCATGCCCCTCTCCTGCTCAGGTGCCATACACTTACCTGAATGTCTGGGTCTCCTTGCGTTGCACTGGCTCTTGGCTTTCTTAATGATTTTTTGTGTGCCATGGTGTGAACCAGCACACACCTGTCTCTTTATGCGCATGTCCTTTAAGGGTTTCTGACTGGGTTCTGGATGTATTGGTCAGGGTGTGTGTGTATGTGTCTGTTGGATGACTGAGCATTGTTCCACTCTGTCCTTCGTGTGACCTTTTCTCCATGATTTTGGAGGACCTGTCCCATGGGTGGGTCTGCTACCCTGTGCACATGGGCCGGTGAGTGTTAAACACCCATCAGCATGCACGGAGCAATGCAGCTCCTTCCCAGCTGCTCTTTGGGGATGTATGGGTCACAAGAGCATGTGCACACTTGCCGTCTCCTTCACACGAGCTCTGTCCTATGTGTCCAATGGGTGGACATGTGTGAGTGCATCTCATGTGAAAAGGGCCATAGATATTTGGGGTGGGAATTTTGGTCCTGGATAAAATCAAAATAATCCAAAAATGGCTGTTTTGGATTTAAATCCATAAATCAAGTCATTACAGATCTTTTTCAAAAAAAGGTTTTGCAGGTTGTTGTTGTTGTTGTTGTTGCTGTTATTTGACTTCAACTGTAACTTAAGCTTCAGTTAAACTATAACTGGCACTGACAAATGTGCACTTCAATTCACAACACTTTGATGCTCTGAGTGTTTTATTGTCTTAGTTGGTTGCACTTGCTATGGTTGGAAAAGATCTGAAACTGAAAAAAAACAAAACTGAAATTATATCTGAAATTCAGAGAATATATAGGATCATAGGATAAGATAAGGATAAATAAGGATATAGAAGATAAGATATAGAGATAGATAAAAACAGATATAGATATTAGGATAAGAGATATAGAGATATATTTCATATAGATTAGATAGACAGTATTAATAAGTTATACATACACACCATGAGGAAGGGAAGGAGAGGAAGCTCTGTCCATTAGACAGTTAGGGGTGTGCACCAGGCACCCATGTCATTTTCATTTTTCATTTTTTTTTTCGTTGTTAAAAATATAATTTTCGTTTTCATTATTAAAGACAACGTTGTTTTTGTTATCGTTGTCATTATCGATATTGGTACTGTTTCAAACAAAGATTTTATTTTTGGTATTGGTATTGTTATCCATATAGATTCCCATGTACAAATGAAGCTCTCATGATACCGGTGACAATACCAAAAACGGAAGTTAATTGATAGGCTGTTCTGTGTCTGGTGTTGTGTGTGGTTTGCTAGCTGTGTGTGTGTGGCATGTGTGTGCGTGCGTGTGTGTGCGCGAGCGCCCCCTAGGGGGTTTGACTGTCTTGTGTGTGTTGTGTGAACACAGACCAGCCTAAATATCTATATAATAGCTAATCTCTCTATGTATGTACACAATTAATATCTATCTAAATCAAAGGGAGACAGGGGAAGGGAAAAGGAAAACTATCTATTATCTAATCAATTATCTATATAACTATTCTAATCTAACCTACAGGGTGGAGAAGGGCAGGGAAAGGGAGAAGGTAAAATATAGGTTATGAGAAAGGAAATGTATTAGTAATACAATGAGAGCTAGGGAGGATATTTTGTGTGCAAACATTACACTTCTGTAAACGCAACCTGACAAGCAGAGCTCTCACAGAACAGAGAGAAAAAGCCAGGCCCTCCAATTAGAAAAGGTTGCAGTGCCCTCCCACAGAGCTCCCCGAATTGGTTGTGGGAGGCAGAAGGTATTGAGTAATCACAGATTGCCATGAGACTGCTGGGGACTGCTTACGCTGCTCATTGGCCAGCGATACATCCATCAAATACTGCTGAGCTGCTCGTCTCTCCCAACACAGGCACAGTTCAAGAGTTCAATCCTGTTTAGGGCTCCCTCCTCCCCTCTCCACATTTTCCCTCCAAAACTCCACAGCACTAATAACGACAACAATAACACCATTGTTGTTTTCATTATCATTGTCATTATTGTCAGTTTTTGTTTTTGCTATTGCAATAACAAAACCAACAATTTTCATTATAGTTATTTGAATAATGAAAATTACATACACACCCCTACGGTCCGTCAAGGCAGGGGCAGTTGGCCCCTCAGGCACTGGATGGACATTGAGGGGTTGTCACTCCTGCCACTGACAGCCCATCCCCAAGATGAAATAACCAGCCTTTTCCTCCCTGCAGCAGCAGCACTTCTTGGGGGAAGGAATGCCTGAGATGATGGGCTTGATGGTAGGTGGTGATGGTCAAGGCAGGGGCCCCCAGCCTTCCACCAGCAGTGGCACTGGAGGGGAGTGGGGCAAATGAAGGGTGCAGCACACCCTTCATGAAGAAGTCAGTGGCACTGGAAGAACCAATGCAGAGGCAGATATGGGCAGCAGTGAAGTTGGTGGTGATGTGGGTGCTGTGGGTGATAATGTGGCACCTTTCCTATTGGGCAGGCTTCCCCTCTTTAAACACCTTCCAGGGGGCAATTACAGTTGGAAAGGATATGGGAGAGGTGTTGTTTGGGCTTATCACCCCCCACCCCCATTAGTAGCACGCCAAGCAGCTCATGATTCATTCCCTCTTTGGCTCATAGCAGTAGGGCATCCTCTCCTAATCCCCTCAACCATCAGTCTGGAAGGTGCAGCATCAGCACTAGAACTAGAAGTTGCAGCTGCAGCATGGGATTGAGCTCCAACTATAACCCTTCAGTGGAGAATCAGGCGAGTGAGGAGGAGGACATTCCTGTTGTTCCCCCTGAGGAGGACACTCCTACTGTTCCTGATGAGGACCCTACATGTCCTCCTGTGGCCCTCTCAGGGACAACGTCAGCAATTGTACGTAGCAACAGGAAGGTGAGAGTACCCTGCAGGTTGACTATGTGGGCTCACTTTAGGCAGGTGGGAGGATCATACAGGAGTGATTAAGTGCAAGCGCAAGCATTATTGGAAGTGCATCAGTCATGGCAACCAATAGGGGAACTTCATAAAGAGTGCGATGAACTGCCACATGACAACCTACCACTGAGCTCTGCTACTGCAAAAGCAGGCAGGCACAGTGAGCAGTAGTGGGTTCCCTGATCCACTAGGTGGACCTTCCTCCTCTGCTCAGGGCAAGAGGAAGGGGAAGGGGAAGGAGAGAGAACAGGCAAAGCAGGCCCCATCTCAAACCACCCCATGTGCAGCAAAGAGGAGTTGGGGGTAGATGCCAGGGCACCTGGGAGGGTATCATCCAGTGGCAATGCAGATCACCAAATGGGTGGGTGAGATAATTGGACTGGACAACCAGCCTTTCGCTATCATGGAGAACATGGGCTTCTGCAGGCTGATGGCACAGCTAGCAGATACCCTCATACACCACCTTAAGCAGGCAAATGGTGCCTTCCCTGTGCCAGCCAACCAGGGAGTGGCCTGGCCCACTGGTGGAAGGTGTGGGTGGAAGGAGAAGGAGCAGTAGGTGGCAGCAACAAGGACAGTAGGCATGGGCGAACAGATCGCTGTTCGTGTTCAGCCGTTCGGTTTGCCCTTGTTCGGTTCGTGTGTTCGTGTTCGGCCATTCAGCTGTATCGTGCGTTCATGCTCGCCGGTGCAGTTTGGTAGCGTGCGGTTCACATGTTCGTGTTCGGTCGTTCGGGCAGGTCACGCATTCGTGTTCGGACATTCGGTTTGTTCGTGATCGGGTTGTGTGTTTGTGTTTGGTCATTCGGTGTTCAGGTGGATCACGCATTCGTGTTCAGCCGTTCGGCCATTCGGTCAGAAATATTGCGAGATCGCGGGAAGCCATACATCACGCTGGAAACAGGAAATTCATGTGTGTGGTGTGCAAGTGAGGCGAGAGGGTGTGTGTTTGTGTCGGTGGCTGCTTGTTTGTGTGTTTTGGTTGTGATGGTGTTGGTTTTGGCTGTGCTGTGTGTTTGGGTGGGTTGGTGTGTGTTGTGGGTGACTGTGGTGTGTGGGTTTTGTGAAAAAAAATAAAAAAAAATGAAGAGATTTTATCAAGGTGGCCGCATCTACTGGCTGGGGCCACGTTTGACGGCAGAGGAGTTGGTGGCAGTGGTGGCGGCGGAGGAGGTGGGGGCGGCAGCCGCTGCTGCTGCCCCTGCCCTCCAGGGGCAATGGTGGTGTCTTCCGTCTTGGACGAGGCAGAAGCAGGGGGTTCTACTGTGATTCCTGCCAGGTTTGTAAACCTTTTTATTTAACTTTTAAGACAAGAAAGGCTGTATTAGTTTTTTAGTTAGAGTGTGCCAGCCAGGGGTGGGATGGCAGGATTTGCA
>QEPC01008676.1:557846-575028 GCA_003113815.1 Sphenodon punctatus | reverse complement strand
TTTCGCCGTTCGGTGTTCAGTTCCGTTCGGTATGTTCATGTTCGTGTTCGTGTTCGCATTTGGTTGTCTGAACAGGCTGAGTTCGGACCGAACACCGAACTACCGAACCGTGTTCGCCCATCCCTAAAGGATAGAGGGTGCAGGTGGGCCCTGCTTCATGCCCAGGTCATGGACCATAGCTATGGCTAATGGCCATGCTGCCGTGAGCATTCTGGAAGCCCTAAAAACAAAGTTGGAGGGATGACTAATGGCAGGAGCACCATTCACCAGGGGGTTCATGGTGACAGACGATGGGGCACATATGCAGAAGGAAGTACAGGGTTGTGGGTTTCTGGGCATCCTCTATGCTGCCCACACTCTTCACTTGGGGCAGGAGGTTGGCAGGAGCAACAGTGGTGAGGGATGCCCTGGGCCTGGGGGAGAAGTCACCTGGCAGACCCCTTCCCTCACTGATTGAAAAGGGCAGGAGGATCATGAGCTTCTTTAACAAGAGTGTGAAGAGAAGTCACCTCTTGAGGGAGCAGTAGGTGGAACTGGTGGCGTAGGAGCACTGCCTCATTAAGGATGTGAGCATGAGGTGGAACACCACCTTCCTTATGCTGGAGCATCTGGTGGAGCAGCAGCGTGTTCTGCATGAGGTAGCCCTTGTGGGAAAGATGGGTTGACGTCACCACTAGGGTGAGAAGCCTGGGTCATGACAATTCAGGTAGTGCATGTCCTTAAGCCCTTTAAGCACATGGCAGAGACCCTGAGCACATTGATGGTCACCCTGAGTCGGATCATCTCCCTGCTCCATATTATGTGCAGGAAATTGGCAGGCTTTCTGAGGGACCAGGACCAGGGGTCAGAGAAGTGGTGCCTCGTACCAGAGGTCGTGGTCCTGGTATGAAGGTTGCAGGAGGGGCCAAGGAAGTTCTTCGACCTGCTGGCTGGGAAGGAGGAATACATTCTTACCACTATGCTAGACCCATGGGTGAAGGGCAGCATGGCAGCTTGATTCACAGACTTCACCATGAGGATGCATGCACTGGTGGAGGGTGAGTGTAGGGAAGAGTGGGCCATATGGCAGAAGAATTGGCCACCACCCACTGGAGCATATCAGTTCAGGTACTATGGGCAGGAGGTTGGCAGTTAAAGCCACATCCACATCTGCAAAGAGCCTGATATTGCAGAAAGGGCAGTGGCCAAATATCTAGAAGAGCCTGTTGTGGATTCCAGAAGCATCCCTTAACGTCAGGGGCAGATCCAGAAGTGATGTGGATGGGGGGGCTGAAGTCCAAAGTTAGCATATCCCTGCCCTGGTGACCAGGCCCCACCTCCATCTCCACGCACTGCGAAGCAAACACCATGGCATCTTCACCCTTGACTAGGAAACTAGTCTTAGTTGCTGAGTAAATAACAATCAAGGCAAAGTTACCAAAATAACCTCTTTCTATACGTAATAAAGGTCTTAGCTTCAGACAGAGATCCCTGCAGCATGACTCCTCTGCCCCCCATGCAGCGAGCCCTCAGTCCTGCAGTGCATGACACACCCCAGACCCCCATGCAGCAAGTCCTGTGCACCCCCTAAAAGCTCTGAGCCCCCCATACCCATACAGCAGCATGAGAGACACACACCCCGAGCCAAGAAGGCTGACCCCGGGTCTCTGACAGTAACCTGGGGAGCCACATAAATGTGCCCCAAATGGCTTACTTCAGCTCAGGGGGGAAGCACTGCTACTAATATGCCCCAAGCAGCTCCCTCCAGGTCAGGGGTGAAGGGGGAGGGCAGCTTTACCATCAGCAGCAGGGAACCGAACACCAGCTCTGCCCCTCTCCCATAATCAGCACCACAGCAGCCGCCTGACGGGGGTGGTGGTGGTGGTGGTGGGCATGTGTAATGAACTCCCTTGCATGGCAGTGGGGAAGCAATGGCAGCACCCATATCGACTCTGGCCCCCCACCCGGCCAAGTCACATGGGGTGCTGGGAACCCTGTTAGTTGCTCTGTACCCTCCCCCCACATCACTGCAGCGGCTGGCTGCCTGGGGAGCCCCAGTGGTGAGCTACCTCAAGCTCAGGGGGGGGGGCATAAAGCTCAAATCCGGAGAATAAAGCAGAGCCCCTCCATTAAAGCACTCAGTCTATGCCCCCTCCCCCCACTCACCACATGGAGCTCACACAAACACAAGGACTATATACTCAACTTGGGAAATAAAGCTCAGATCCAGGGAATAAAAAAGCAGTGCCCCTCCATTAAAACACTCGGCCCATGCCCCCTCCCCAATTGAAAACCCTCAGCGCTCCCCTTTACTTACCAAAGGCTGCAGAGTCACTGAAGAGCAGGAGCTAAGGAAGGCAGGTGGAAGCAGCCTGCCTCCTTAGTAGGAGGCTAGCCCCGCCTCCAACCATGAAGCGGGGGGCAGGGCTAGCCGAAGCTAGCCAATAGGGGGGCTGGAGCCACCTTAGGCACCCCCGGTGGGTTCGCCCCTGGAAGTACTGAGCTCAGAAGGGTCAAGTATGGCAGGGCCTGGCCAAGGTGATCCATGAACTGCTCTCCTGCCCACCAACCAGTGTGTCCAGTGAACTGGTGTTTTCTCAGCCAGTGGCAGGGATAGAGGGGAGAAGGCAGGGATAGAGGGGGCAGAGGTGTGGGGCAGGGATAGAGGGGGGAGCGGTGTGGGGCAGAGGGGTAAGAGAGGGGAAAGTCATGGGTGACGGGAAGCAGAGGGGAGAGGGAGCAACCCCCTCTCTCCACACACATCTCTCTCTCTCTCTCTCTCTCACACACACACACACACACACACACCTGACCCACCACTCTCATCATCTCTCTCACACACCACACACTCACTCCCCACTCCCCCCACACTCACACCCCCTCAAACACACTCACTCACTCACTCTCCCCTCCCCAAACAAACACACTCACTCCCACACACTCACTCACTCTCCCCTTCCCACATTCCCTCACTCCCCCCTTCACTCACTCCCCCCACCCACCCACACACACTGCCACAACAATCAGCACCAGTGTACTGCTGCCTGCTGGCGGTACACCACTTTTTAAAGGCTCCACACTGCTGGCCCACCAGAGTGCAAACTGGGGATGCCCATGTTTGTTTCCTGTCTGGCATGTTAGGACTACATTTACCAGCGTACCAAATTAGGAAACTTGATGTTACCCCAGAGTGCACATGTGCACAGGCCAGCAGAGTAGAGCCTTTGAAACTGATTTAGTGGCAGAGGCAGCCATGGTGGCAGCATCAGGCGACAAAGGGGTGGTGGTGGCAGATGGGAAGTAGTTCCTCCCTCATCCCCAGTCTCCAGTGTCATTGCCAACCTGGGACTCGGGTCAGGTGGGCCAGTGCAGGTCCAGAGAAGGGGAGTCCCAGCAGCCGGCCACAGAATCTCTTCCCTGAACAGGGCAGTGGCAGAGGAAGCACCACGGGGGCCCCTGGGGAACAGGGCCTCGAGCAGTTACCCCAGTCCACCCTGCTGTAAGGTTGGCCCTGATTATATAACTGTGATTAGGAAGGTAGGTCATGTATCATTAACTTTGTTCCCTGTATAATATTGAGAATCAGGAAGGTTTGGTGAGAATCTCTATCAGACTGAACTTGCTAAGACCCTTCTCTCATTGCCACTTGCTATTTGCTATTTCAATAAAGCTTCCTCTGAGGTAACTGGTTCAGTCTGATATTTCTACAAAGTGAGTGCCAAAATCATTGAATTAACTCCATTTTTTATTCAGGCTTATATTTGGGATTGTTTTTCAGCTACTCACTCAGTTCTGACAAAAAGAATTTGCAAGATTTATTAGACATTTTTTGTTTACTGTGTGATATTTTTTCCTTCCAAGTGCATTTCGAATACTCTAAGAGAGTGAGTGAAAAACTCAACAGAGTTGGGACCAGGACTGGATTTCAGAGCCAGAATGAAAGAACTCTGTCAGAATCCCATTGCAAAGATAGTAGAGATGTTATTTCCCTTTTAAGTCCCTCAGCAAATTCACTGGTTTAAAATATTGAATGTGTCCATGTACCGCAGTTTGCCAAAGCAGTCAGTCAGTGGTAGAGGTGTGTAATTTATTTCCATTTTTAAAAATTAATAAAACAAATGAAGTCCCATTCATTGTATTAATTAAAATATGAAAATAGATGAATAAGCAGAGAATTATCACTTGCATCCATCCATTTTCAGTTTAAAAAGAATAAAATAATTTTCTTTTTAAATCCTGGACATATTTATTTATTTATTTTATAAATTTTTACCCCGCCCCTCCTGATATGCAGCAAATAGCGTGTGACTTTTCTCAAAATAGCACCAGCAGTGTCGGCACCATTTTGGAAAAGAGTTCACGTGTGCAGAACTGCTCCAATGGCCGTTTTGCGTGTGTTTTCTTTTTAAAAAAAATAATCAAAATCACTGTGCAGACACAAAATGGCTGCCAGACCATTCTGCGCATGTGCAGTGACTTTTTATTTATTTATTTATTTATTTATTTATTCATTAATTTTATTTATTTAAAACTTATATCCCGCCCCTCCTGCCCAAAGGCAGCTTGGGGCGGCGAACAACGCAAAGAAATTTAACAATAAAACATTTAAAAATAAATCAACAAATTTTAAAACAAATAATAAAAACTCACCCTCCTTCCCAAACCCTCCCCCCCTCGCTTAATGCTTGTCGTTGCAGCCAGATCTTACACAAATGTCAAAACGACAGGAGGGTGGGGGCCAACCGAGCCTCCTCCGGGAGTGAATTCCACAGCACAGGGGCAGCCACCGAAAAAGATCTCACATCAGTGGCAACCCATCT
This sequence comes from Sphenodon punctatus, assembly GCA_003113815.1. Classification (NCBI taxonomy): domain Eukaryota; kingdom Metazoa; phylum Chordata; class Lepidosauria; order Sphenodontia; family Sphenodontidae; genus Sphenodon; species Sphenodon punctatus. The sequence goes on along the minus strand of QEPC01008676.1, from coordinate 570,229 downwards.
CGCCCGGGGAGCCTCCAAAAAGGCCCCACGGATGATCTTAGGGGCCACACGGGCACATGGGGAGTGAGAGGATCCTGCAGATAGGCAGGGCCCAGGCTGTGAAGGGCTTTGAAGGTCAAAACCAGCACCTGTTTTAATGTTTTAATTTATATATAAAAAAATAATTCACACATGAAAAAAAAACAACCATGAAAATGGTATGGTTGTTTACGAAACAGAAAGTCGTACCACTAGTAGTATTTTAGAAATTATTATTAGTAGTTTACAAAAATAAAATAAAAAATGGTAGGGATACCTACTGCACACCCCTAATCAGTGGTCCCAGTACTGGCCTGAGCTATGTTGCCACCTTGGGAATAGTGCCCACCCCCAAAAAAATATTTGCATGCAAGGAGCTAGTCATGCTTACATGCAAATTAGATCTGACTCTAGCCCCTTGCTGGGGCAATTGGTAAGGAAAAGAGGCAATTTGTTATCTATTTGGAAGACATTTTCAGCCCATTGGATAATAGAGAATTTGTTTCCCTAGGGAAACAAAGGTTCTTTTTGGGGGGTGGGGGGAGAGGAAATGCTTAGTTATTCCACTTTTGGTAAGTTTACTATTGTATTTTTCATAAATGTGCAATTAATTATCCAAAGTTTCTTTTTGGAGGCCTTAGTTTGTTTGCTCACTCATGTGAGAGTAATGGTGGGCAAGAGCTTTTAAGACTTCTTAATCCCTACATGTCATCCTATAGGTAGAAGGAATGAGGAGCTCTAAGGGTTTTTACCTATCATCGCTTATTAGACTGGTGATTATTAACTGGGGTTTCCCCTTCAAAGCCTATTGTCCTTTGTTCTTCCATGTATTAAGGAGTTTTCCTGATTTTCCAAATGTTCGGTCAATTCCTTGATCACTTGAAAACTCAGTAAATCGAGTCCAGTATCTGATCCTCAGCCAAAGTGAGGATTTTTGAATACTAATTTGCAGCACTATAACACTTGCGGCTTTTTCTAGGTCTCTGATTTTTGCAGACTTTCTCAAAAAGGGATTTGCAGTAAACACTGATACAGACAGATTTACATTTTGCTCACCAATGTGACCATGATTTTTGGGGTTTCTTCTATCTGGTTGTCCCCCAACACACCTCCTGACCAGCCATGACTCAGACCACTTTCAGACCTCCCCCCACCGCCACGCATATCCTGGCTGCGGGAGGGAAATGCACAGCCAGGATATGTGCAGAGTGCCGCTGGTCTGAAAATCCCCACCCCCCCACCACCACTTGCAGAGCTTTGCTGGAAAACACCTGCAGAGATACAGAGCAGGATTTCCTCTGCGGCTGTTTGCCACAAAATATTCATGAGGGAGAAGGTCTGAAAGTGGCCTTAGTTTCCCCCTTTAAGTATCTGCTACTCACCACTCTTCCCAGAGTTTGCCAGCCCATACAGAGTTAAATTTGTGTTGCCTTTATTGTGGAGATAGTTTTGTCACCTCAGTTTGTAAAATGGGTCAAATCCATCCTAGTATGATGACTGAAAAATTCCCAAGAGTGTCTTTACTCAATTTCATTTACATTGTGGGCTTGCAGCCCACCCCGACCATAAGTCCCTTCAGAACTTGTACTGTTCACAGATTTCCAAACTGCTTGGCTGTTTTCTTTCTCCTCTTGGGGGAAAGTCTTCTCCTGCACGTGTGACACTTGCTTTCACTTCTTCACTTTCTGTGGGACAGTCCTGCCACTGATGCAGGTATTGTTTGTTGGTATCACTGGAGAATTTACTTCCAGTGAGGATACTCCAACTATGGTCCTCCCTCAAGGGACGTCTCTCTCAAGATCCTCGTGTTGTTGCACTCAGCCTCATGTCCACTAGGCACCTCATACTCCGAGAGAACTAGCCCTTGGATTGGTATGGTCTGGCTGGACTGAAAGTCTGTTATAATGTAACTGAAACTGAGTAAAGACAGTCTTGGGAAAGTTTCACTGATTGTACTAGGATCGATTTGACCCATTTTACAAACTGATGTGACAATAATACCTCCGCGATACAGGAAAAACAAAGTTAACTCCTTATGGTCTGGCCTCTGGGAAGAGTGGTGACTAGTAGTCACCCATGTTGCTCCACCCATTGTGTTCTGGCCTCTGTCTGAGCTTATTCCTTGTCCGTTGTCACCCTTTTAGAGGGATGGTCTGTGCTCCTTTGGTGTAAGACACACTTCAGAGTCCTGGGTGGTTGGGACATCTCTTTCAAGATCCCCAGTCTTTTTATTGTTGCACTCAGCCTGATGTTCACTAGGCACCTCATACTCCAGAGTACTAATCCCTGAACTGGCTGCAGTGTTCACTACCACCATGATGCCCTGAGACTCGCTAGACTCTAGCCTCCCAAGCAGCAACTTCCTTTTCTCTCCTGCAGCTGGCCTCCTCTCTTTAAGGCCCAGCTATTGGACATCTTCCTTGCCCCAAGCCTCCCTTTCTCCACCCCTAGGCCCCACTGCCCTGGATATTCCCCTCTGCCATGGGATGCTTTCAGATGAGATGGGTTCTACCATGGTCCACTATGAGCCATGGCGGGACCTGTTATTCTGGTTTGGACTCAGCCGGGCCATCAAAGAAGTGTTATGGTTGCCTGGGTTGCCAAAGAAGCATCATGGTGACTCAGGCCACCATGCCCTGCATGCAGTGCCTCTCCCTCCTGACTGATGGGTGGCCATAGTATCCAGTGATGTCCACCATGGCGTCTGGACCCTGCCACCACTTCAGACCAGGTTGAGTTATGCAGGTTATCAGATGTAATAGCCTGCTTTACTCTGGGTCCACCAGCTGGCTCCCAACCATGGTGGAGCTTAGACTGGGATAAACTCCACCATGCTTGGGATCCAGACCATGGTAACATCTGACAGCTGTTTTTAAACGTGACACTGGCACCCAAATTAATCTGCACTAAATCAGATTAATATGTGCCTGCATCAGGTCTGAAAACACTCATGTTCTTGTTTACCTAGGCAACTGGCTTCCTAGGTGGTTCCACCTCTGCCCTTCCTTGGGTCTGCTTCTGGCTTCCAACTTGAGCCCCCCCGATGGTCCTGTCTCACCTTGTGTCCCCCTCCATTGGGGACTAAGCTGGCTACTGTGTCCTGCTCCCTCTGGGATTTCTTGTCTACCAACATGGGTCCATGCCCTTGATAAAGCCCTCAGAGTATGCAGGTGGAACACACTGGTTTCATGATTAGGCTTCCCTCAGGTCCCACTGTGACTCTTGCTGGTATACTGCTACATCCCTCCCTGACTGGGCTTCCCCCTTGCTTTTAGCCAGGCATGGTGGTCCCCCTAGGGAATTAGAGGCACTGACCCTCCTGCCCCCTGCCCCAGAAACATGCTTACACATAGGGCTCTGAAGAGCCTCCCTGCAGTGTGATCCATTCCATCTCCCCATGGACTCAGACACATTCCGCAAAGTGCTGCTAGGGGCTGACCCAGCAGCACTTGTCAATTATATTTTACGGCTTGCACCACACTTCTGGGTGTTGGTGGGATGTTCTGTGCTGGGAATAACTGTGCATGCATGAGTTGCCGAGTTTGTGCCTGAGGCGGCTGCTGTGCCAAGCAGCCAGTGCTGTCATTCACAATGTGTGGAGGAGGGACTGAGGGGGAGGGAGCCTATGGAACACATCCTGGGACAAAATTACAGATTTTAACATAACATAAGAAGTGCCATACTGGGTCATACCAATGGTCCATCGAGCACAGCATCCTGCCTCTGACAGTGGCCAGTCACGGGGGCCTGGGAGAAGCACCCAACAGGTCACCATGCTATCCATTCCCTGTGGGTCATTCCCAGGCTACCGACAGTAAAGGGTTTTGTTCCCCAATCCTATCTGGCTAATAGCTGCTAATGGAACTATCTTCCAGAAACTTGTCCAAAACCACCTTTAAACTCAGCTATACCGCTGGCCTTGAACACCTCCCCTGACAGTAAATGCCACAATGTAATTGTACGTTGGGTGAAAAAATACTTTCTTTTGTCTGTTTTTAGTCTGCCACCTGTGAGTTTCATGGAGCGTCCCCTAGTTTTAGTACTACTTGAGAGGGTAAATAACCATTCCCTGTTTACAAGTTACACACCACTCATGATTTCATAGACCTCTATCTTATCGCCTCTCAGCCATCTCTTTTCCAAGCTGAAGAGCCCCAACCTATCAAACCTCTCCTCATACGGGTGCTGTTCCATACCCTGGATCATTTTTGTTGTCCTTCTCTGTACCTTTTCTAGTTCTGCAATGTCTTTCTTGAGATTGGGCCAGAACTGCACACAATATTCAAGGTGCGGTCGCACCATTGATTTGTATAGAGGCATTATGACATCCTCAGTTTTATTCTCTATTCCCTTGTGCATCTGCAAATTTGATCACCACACTCTTAACACCCTTTTCCAGATCATTAATGAATACATTGAAAAGAACTAGTCCCAGTACAGATCCTTGGGGCCACCACTTTTTACATCCCTCCATTGTGAAAACTGGCCATTTAGTCCCACTATTTGCTTCCTATCCTTTAACCAGTTACCAATCCAAAGCAAAACACTACCTCCGATCCCATGCCTTTTTAATTTTCTCAAGAGTTGTTTATGTGGGACCTTATCAAATGCTTTCTGGAAATCCAGGTACATTACATCTGCTGAGCTCCCCTGTCCACATACTTGTTTACGCCCTCAAATCATTCCAAGAGATTAGTGAGGCATGACTTCCCTTTGCTAAATCCATGCCGACTCTTTGCCATTAAACCATGTTTATCAATATGCCCAGTGATTCTGTTCTTAATGATAGTTTCCACCATTTTGCCCGGCACAGACATCAAGCTTATTGGTCTGTAGTTTCCAGGATCACCTCTGGATCCATTTTTAAATATTGGGTTTACATTTGCCACCCTCCAGTCCACAGGTAGAGTGCCAGATGCCAACATTAGGTTAAAAATTACTACTAGTAGGTTTGCAATTTCACATTTGAGTTCCTTCAGAACACAATTCTGCCCATTTTGCTGTATGGGCAACTGGCTTCACTGTCCATACCACAGTAATTGCAGATTGTAATGTTTCTTTGAAGTCACTGGGGGAAGAGTGATAGAAGAGCTCTATCAGAGCTCTTTTGAAAGATGTCTGGGCACCTGGAGCTTATTCCCCCAAGGTAGGAAGTGAGGGGGGAGGGGTGGTGTTGCCACTGGAGCCATTGCTGTGCATGCACACACATGGAATTTCAGCCATGCTGCTTTTCTGGCCTTGGATGGATCAAGTTGGAGAGTGGTGTACAGAGAAAAAATGCAGCACATGCCAGCACAGAGAACCAAGTGAAGCAGTAAGCACTGACACTGAAATTTCTGGCACTGTGTGTAAGAAGAGCCAGCCGGCTGACCCGGTGGGGACTCCAGGGGAGATCAGCTGGAGCCCAACCACAGACCACAGCCCCGACACCACCCCCAGCTTCCAGTAGCACCGCAGCAGCACCAGACACAAACAAGGATGCAGGGGAAACACACACCCCCAGCGGTGCAACACTCACGTGACCCAGGAAATACTTCCCCAGCCCCTTGGAATGTGGGGGCAGGGCCTACATTGCTGCATCACTCTCAGTGCCTGAGAACATGCCAGGTGGGTGTGGCAAGCAAGATAAATGCCGGTGCTGTGAAGCACACAGCGCCGGTGATCAGAGAGACTGGCCCCTGGATTGAGAGCATTTTGGATTGAGTAACTCCTTGTTTCCCTTCCTTTGAATCTTCCTGTCCTCCCAACCCTCGAGTGACATGTGGAGTGCTGTGACAATTGTTGCCTGGTGTGTGCCTGTTCCCTTGTGTTTTCCCTTAGTATAAGGGAAGGCGAAAGAGAGAGTGCCTGTGTGTGTGCTTGTTGTCCATCCCCTTCCTGGGTCCTGCCCTTCCCCCCTCCGTGCAAGTGGTCCTTCTCTCCCTTCCCCTTGGCCCCAGGTCCCCATTGCCTCCAGACCTCACTGCGGGCACCCAAACTTCTCTCCCCTTGTGGTGTGGATCGTGTCAGTTGGGTGGTTGAATGTTGGGACAGGGCACTCCAGTGCTATCTTCTCAGCGCCCTATGATGATAGGGGCCTAATCCCTTGTGGGGTCTTTTGGCCCTGTTATTACCCTGACATGCAGCTTATATCCTCAGTGAACCCTGCAAGCAGTACTGTGAGTTGCCAGTGTCCCACACCAACAGACCTCAATTCCCCCCCTCCGTGCCTCCCTTCCCCGGCTGCGCAAAGGCATGGCTCCACCCTCCATTCTGACAGTATCACCGACACCCAAAACCTCTCCTGCTGGGGAGGAGTTTTGGTGAGGATGGAGGTGGTCAGAGAGCTTGGAGACTTGGTGCGAACAGTACAATCCCTCACCATGGAAATGAGGGATGTCAAGGCCAAGCAGGAAGAACTGGAAGCCGCAGTAATGGCCAACACAGGGGCCCAGGCAGTGGCCGTCACCTCACTGCTTGTTCGAACCCCGCCACAACTGGCTGAAATTCCAGATGCAGTGGGTAATAACCCCCGGGAACCCAAGGGGCCTTGGGTGGACAAGTTCCTGGGAGATTGACATAAGTTCTAGGGGTTCATGGCCCTCTGTGAACTGACCTTCATGGTTCAACCTAGGACCTACACCACAGATAAATTGAAGGTGGCATTTATTATTGGGAACCTTGGGGGGTTGCCCTGGAATGGGCCACCATGCTGCTTAAGGGTAAAATCCCCCTCCTTGTGAATTATGATCAATTTGTTAAACAATTTACCCTCCTGTTTGATCATCCCCATCGCGTGAGGGATGCGGAGACACAAATCATGGCCATCAAACAGGGCAAACGGAACTTGCTAGAATACATCACTCAATTTCAGCAACTGGCCCTCGAGCTACACTAGTTCAAAGATGTGTTGCACGGTCTCTTTTGTAGAGGGCTAAACAACAATATCAAGGATCAACTTGCTTTCACGGTGCTACCTGATACATGGGAATAGCTCTCCACGCTCGCCTTGCAGATCGAGGTGAGGATTAGGGATGGGCGAACGCAGTTCAGAAGTTTGGAGTTCGGCCCAAACTTGGCCTGTTCGGATGACTGAACATGAACACGAATCCAAACATGAATATACCGAACAGAACAGAACACCAAACGGCAAAATGGCCGAACAGTTTGGTCAGTTCGGATCGCGTTCTGGTGAGTTCAGGTGGCAAAAAAAAGGTTCATTGTAAGGTGACAGGGAGGGGTAATATTAGTCACTGAGGAGCAGACTTCCAGGCACCAGGGGTGGAGAGGCTTGCAAGACATGAAACTATCTGCCTCCCCTCTTCCCAACATCTTCTGAGCCACTCACTGTTCCTGAACAGTAGGCGTTGAGTAGGATTATTAGATTGCTTTAAACTGAAACTGAAACCTGGTGTTTGTGATCCCCCACATCCCATATAGCGATAGATAGATAGATAGATAGATAGATAGATAGATAGATAGATAGATAGATAGATAGATAGATAGATTAGGGATAGTAGTTGTAGGAGCTTTCTTAGTGATAGAGATAGCATTAGTGATTTAGTTTTAGTGTTTGTAGGAGTAGGCCTGTGTACTTATTAGATAATCCATTTAGTTAATAGCATTTAGAATAGTTAATAGCAGTTAGATTTAGTGTAGATAGATAGATATAATATTAGATAAAAAACAACAACAACAAACATCCTATATAAAAACAAAAAAACCAAATAAAAAACAAAAGAAAACCATATAAAAACCATTTTTTTTAATAAAAAACAACAAAAACACCCTTAACAACATTTCCCAAATGGCCGAACAGCCAAACCGAATGGCCGTTTGGCCATTCGGAATGACTGAACCAAACGGCCGAACCCGAACCCGGCGAACTAACCGAACTGCCGAACTGAACAGCCGAAACGAATGCAGCCGAACCGAACGGCCGAACCCGAACCGTGATCTGTTCGCCCATCCCTAGTGAGGATGAAGGAGTGATGTCGGGAGCGGCAGCAGGAGACTCGGGGCCCTTATGCGCCTCAGGCTCCCTTGGCACTCGGAGGAACCCCAGAGGTTCATAGAAACTCCAAACCAGAGCCAATGCAGTTGAGGGTGGTGCGGGGTCCCCTCACCACAAAGGAACAAGAGAGGAGTCATCAGTCATGCTCCTGTTACTACTGTGGGGACCCAAGCCACTTCATCCAGGCTTGCCTGTCCTTAACATCACTCCGACGGGAGCCGGGAAACTCCACTGGCCGAGGCGGGCAGGGGACGCCCTGGACCTAAACCCAATTCCCTCAGCTGTAGCTTCACAGTGCACCCACTTCTGAGTTCCTGTCATATTGAGGGTCACCTCATCCTGATCCATGGTCACGTGGGCCCTCATTGACTCCAGAGCTGCGAGCAAACTCATCGATCTGCGACTTGTCCAGGCCCACGTGGTTCCAACTTAACCGAAAGACGCACCCGAACCAGTGAACACGATTGATGGGTCACCCCTAAAATCCGGACCCATCACAACCCACACAATAGCTCTCCTCTGTAACATCGGGAGCCACCAGGAGAACATGGTCTGAAATTCCATGTGTGTGCATGCACAGCAATGGCTCCAGTGGCAACACCACCCCTCCCCCCTCACTTCCTACCTTGGGGGAATAAGCTCCAGGTGCCCAGACATCTTTCAAAAGAGCTCTGATAGAGCTCTTCACCCCATTCTTCCAAGTCATGTTAGGACTTCTCTGGCTCTGCATTCACAACCCCAAGATCTCCTTAGGTGATAACCAGCTTTGATGGACCTTTGGCCTATGTTGGAAAACCTGTTTCAAGGATACCCTGATGTCAGCAACCCCAATAGCCCTAGTGGGAGCCGCATCCCCCCCAACAGCACAACTACCACCGGAGTACCGAGATTATAGTGACATCTTCAGAAAACAAGCTGCCCCCAAGATGCCCCCATATAGGGCCTATGACTGCCAGATTGACCTGAAACTGGGAACGGAACAGTTCAGGTGCATATACATGCTCTCCAACCTGGAATTAGAAACCCTCCAGAAATATTTAGATGACGCCTTGATGAACAGGACCATTTGCCACTCGTCTTCCCCTGCGGGTGCCCCCATTTTATTTGTCCCCCCAAAAGATGGCAATCTCAGTCTGTGCATTGACTATCGAGTTCTCAACGTGATTACCATTAAAAACTGGTACTCCTTATCCTTAATTCTGGAGCTCTTGAACTGACTACAGGTAGCGCGCATCTTCACAAAGTTGGACCTGAGGGGTCCAACTTGGTTTGGGTCCGAGAAGGGGATGAGTGGAAGACCGCCTTCCGGACCCGCTACGGGAATTTCGAATATTTGGTCATGTTGTTCGGCCTAGCAAACGCTCCACCATGTTCCATCATTTTATCAATGACATCCTATGGGATCTTCTTGATATTTTTGTCATCACCTATCTCGACGACATTCTCATCTTTTCCACAAGTCAACCCCAGCACATAGAACATGTTCACCAGGTTCTGCAAAGTTTAAATTGGTTGGGATATTTTGGTAGGCTTGTAGTGGAAAAAAATCACAGACAAAATATAGATGTTATTCCAAAGAATTTATTGGTGAATAAGGACATTTTAAAAATACTTGCTGATGTTTTCATGCAGTCAACCTTGTGTGGTTTTAAGTGTTTTTGAAGGAGAAAATAGACTCATTAGCCACTTTGAATTTCCCTCTCCAGTCTACTTTGAAATTTGAACTTGGGGGGATCTGCACATGCGTCAGCATGGGTAGCTGGGTCCCGTCTGAGCTCTGCACCCTCAGCTCCAAAATCAAGCCAGAAAACAAATAAAGATCAAAGAAAAAAACCCTTGGCAATACAGGGATGGCAGGGAGAAACAAACCTAAGCAGAAAATCTCGCAAAGTAACACGCTTGAGCGCTTCTGCCAAAGGAAAAACCCCACGGGGGCCCAGAGATAAGGAGAGCAAGGAAAGTGCCACAAGAATGGTGGATGAAGAGCGCAAAACACAGGTAGAGCAGGCCTCATCTGATTCAAGCGGAGAGGGTGAGACACAGGGATTGCTGCAGAGACTGCTCTTACAAATGAAGAAGGAGCTAAAGGCAGAGATGAAACAAATCAAGCTGCCAATAGATGAAGGCAATCAAAAGCTGGAAAACGTGGCGAGGAGAATAGAGGTGGCTGAAGGAAGAATCTCCTCTCTTGAAGATCAGTCCCTCTTATCTGTGGAGCAGCTGAACAAATTAAGAGGTGAGACTGAGTTTTTGCAAAATAAATGTGAGGATTTGGAGAATCGCTCCCTCAGAGGCAATCTACATATCAATGGGATCAAAGAGACAGCAGAGACTGAGGGGATCAATGACTTGATAAGGGGAATGTTAAAGGAAAACTTCCCAGAGGAGTTAAGTTTTCACTGTGCAGAAATTGACAGGGCCCATAGAGTTGGATTCCCAAGACTGAAAGAAAATTATCCCCCATGCCCCATTATAGTTAAATTTGCAAGCTATCAAATGAAAGAAGAAATTCTAAGGAAAGCTAGAAGTAAAAGAAAACTAACTTACCAACAACAGGTTGTGAAGATATTTCCAGATTATGCAGAAGAGACTGTCAAGAGGAGAATGAAGTGGAATAAGTATTTTGAGACCCTAATTGAAAGAAATCTGAAACCAAAGCTAATATTTCCAGCATGAATGATGATCATATCAAGAGGGAACACAATATTTTTTGACTATACAGAGGATCTGGAAACATTCCTGGTCTCCCTCCCTGCAATTCCAAGAGGACAGGCATATGATCACTGAGCGATATGGGTCTGCGGGCAGGACCCCTCTATATGATTTTATGGTAACAGGGGGCAATGAAATAGTTTAACAGAATGGGGGTGGAGCTAGACAACACCTGCGGTGGCAGGTACATCTGATTCAGGTTAAAAAAGGGTTAAGAATGTTTATAGCAAGTTGCTGGTTTGAAATACTGCTTATTGATAACAAGGGATTTTAAAATATTTGTAAGGGAGCTGGGGTGGTGGAGTACTGTAGGGCACAGGAAAATGATCTAAAAGCAGACGCCTGGGAGTCCCAGCAGATCCTCAGAGGGTGGGCAAAATGGGGAAGCTTTCACATAAAACAGGAATCCAAGCACAGGGAGGGAGAAAGGGGGTGGGAGAAAGAAGGGGGGAGGCTTAGCGTCGGGGAAACAATGGGTCAGTTGTTCTCACAATCAGTCAAGGCCGAATCTAAAGGGTAAATTATCTGAAAGAGTTGAGCATCACTTCAAGGTTCAGTGACTGTTAATGCAGCAGCACACAAACAGCTCAGATAGAATTACCAATAAAAGGCAGCTATATATAAAAAAGGGGCATACGCCAATAACAATAACAGTAATATAATTAAACTAAAATCCAAGGATGGAAGGAGTTAAGACTATTACATTAAATGTCAGAGGGCTAAACTCTCCACCCAAACAAAAAAGAAGGGTCAGAAATTTGTTAGAGAAGCAAGGGGCAGGAATCTTCTGTCTGCAAGAGACAAATTTGCAGGACAAAGATGTAATTAGGTTTGCCAATGCCAAAATGGGTGAAGTGTACTCCTCTTGCTCAAAAAAAAAAGAAATCAGGAGTCCTAATAGGTTTCAGTAAGAACAATTCCTTTATTGAAGAAAAAACTATTAAGGATAAAGAAGGCAGGTTTCTATGCATTATAGGGAGGGTAGAAGGCAATTTGATGACACTGGTAAATATTTATGCCCCCAATGAAGGTGGAACAGCCTACTTCGAAACATATCTTTAAAAAGTGGCAGAAAATGCAAAGGGCTGGCTAATTATCCAAGGGGATTTGCGAACAGAACTGAGTTTGGCAATTTGGTTCGATTCGAAAATCTAGTTCTGTTCGAAAGTTCGGTTCTGTCCACTGAACTATTCAAGTTCAGTCGAATTCCAAACTTCTGAACCAAGTTCATACATTCAATCCCGGGGTTTTTGACTTTCCAAACTGGCTCGGGTTCGACTGAACAGTTTGGGCGAATTCTAGTTTGGTTCAAAAGTTCGGTTCGGTTGACCGAACTATTCAAGTTCGGTCCAAACTCCAAACTTCCAAACTGCATTCGCACATCCCTACTGATCATAACACTGGGTGATTTCAGATGTTACGAGATCACGCTGAACCACACTGAACCACGCTGAACCCCCCCGTGGGGCCAAAGGGCCCTGAACGTCTGAACGGTGCGCGCCAGATGTTCATCATGCTCAATACCCACATGGGGTCATGTTCAACCACGCTTCCCGGGCTAGCCGGGGGAAGGTCCCGGGAAGCGTGGTCAAACGAACCCCCACAGGGAACCAAGCAAAAGTAACGTCTGGACGCCAATCCCCCAGCGGAACCAAAAAAA
>QEPC01008676.1:540206-557746 GCA_003113815.1 Sphenodon punctatus | reverse complement strand
CCCCCCCGTCCCTCCCGGTGTTCCAGGTGGGGTGTTCCGGGCGCCCCTGCCCCCCCTTCCCGGCCTTTCCCTGGTGTGTGTGTGTGTGTGTGTGTGTGTGTGTGTGCCTGGGCGTGTGGCCGTGCATTGTGAGCGGGACCGCTGTGTGAGCTGGCTGTCAGCCTGTTCTCGCTCTTCCCCCCTCCCTTCCCATTTCCCTTGTGTGGGCGTTCCTTTGTGTGCCTTGTGGCTTCGTTTGCCCTCAGGCGGCCATGTCTGTGTCCCGCCCCTGCCCGGTGCCTTGTGGGGGTTTAGTGCCCGGCGGGGGTTCGGCTGCACGTCTGTTGTGCTGCCACTGCCCGTGATGATGCGGCACGGTTCCGGCCCGTGGTCCCGTTCCCGGCCCGTCTGTTTGGGTCGTTTTCCAACCCCCGGGCGTGGTTGCGCTGTTCGCCCTCCCTGGTGGTTCGCTGTGGTGAACCGGCCGCCCGTAACGTCTGAAAGTGCCCACTGTGTTAACCATCTTCAGAGATCCAGAAGCTAGGAAAGTAAACAATACCAATTGACAGATGAACAGAAACCTGATTAACAATGGGGGAAACAAGAAACAGATTCAGGAAGAACTGGTAGAAAATTTTGAGCTAAATGCAGAGTCAGTTAAATCACAAGTGACCCTCTGGGAGGCTGAAAAGGTGGTCATCAGAGGAAAAATAATCGCTCTGCAGGCAAAGTTATTTAAAGATAAGAGCAAGCAAACAAAGGAAACCTATGCAACCCTACAAAAATTACAAGCACAGAATAAAATAGCATCCTCCATACTTCTAAAACAAGAGATAATTAAAAACAGGGACATTATTAATGCATTAGAGCTAGAGAAAGTTGAAAGCCAACTTCAAAAAATTAGATTTCACTTTCATGAGCACAACAACAAAGCCGGTAAAACCCTGGTATGTTTTGTCAAAAGCAAACAAAGAAAGTCATATATATCGGTGTCCAGAATAAGGAAGGGAAAAGGGGCACTGATCTATTACATATTCAGGACGTCTTTTTGGAATTTTACAAGGGTATATATGACTCTCAAAATCCAGAGGTCTCAAAAATAGGAGCCTTTCCAAAGGAAATCCAATTGCCCAAAATAAATGAAGCACAAGGAGTCTTCTTAAATGCACCAATTACAGAACAACAGGTTCACGAGGCAATAGCATCCTCTAAAAAAATTAAGATTGGGGGTCCTGATGGATTTCCCAACAAATTCTATAAAGCTTTTTAAGCGACACTAGTACCGCACCTTACAGCGGTATTTAACAACATATTAACTGAAAAAGAAATGCCACAGAACTTTTACAATGCACTAATTACATTAATATGCAAAGCAGGAAGATCTCCAGACCAGTGCGGTAGCTATCGGCCAATCTCTCTGCTGAATGCAGACTTTAAATTGTTTTCCAAAATATTAGCTACCAGGCTTGGAGAGATAATTTGAGAGATAATCCACAAAAACCAATCAGACTTCATACCAGGTAGGCAAGGGAAAGACAACATTAGGAAGACCATAAATATAATCTATGCCCTACATAAACAAAAAATACCGGCCATGATTATCTCAGAAGATGCAGAGAAGGCTTATGATTTTGTTGAACCAGATTGTCTGTTCATGGTTATGGAAAAGATGGGCTTCGAGGGTAATTTTCTGAGCTGGCTAAGGGCAAGCTATAAAAAACCACAGTCTAGACTAGTGATAAATGGCAAAACCTCAGAGTCCTATCAATTACAACGGGGGGCCAGGCATGGCTGCCCGCTGTCACCCCTACTTTCAATTTGGCACTGGAGCTACTGGCGAACGTTATAAGGCAAAATTTTAAAATAGCAGGGATTGAAATAGGAGGTCAAATGAACAAACTGTCACTATATGTGGATGACCTGCTCCTGTACATATCAAAACCTGAAGAGTCCCTACCAGAACTCCTTAAAGTAATAGACCAGTTTGTTAAAATCTCCGGATACTCAATTAATAAAGAGAAAACTTTTGCACTAATATTTGGTCATGATAAAAAGCAAGAGGAACAGCAAAATATATATCCATTCCCAATTGCGGAAGCAAGAATAAAATATCTAGGAGTAACAATTACAAAAAAATTAAAAGATTTATATTCTGCCAATTTTATTCCACTCATGCAAAAGTTAAGGGAGGAGATCAAGCCGTGGTGAAAATTAAGGGTATCGTGGTTGGGGAAAGTCAATCTGTATAAAATTATTATACTACCAAAGATATTATATAAATGTATGACCCTGCCAATTTGTATCCCGAACTCCTTCTACAGCTTGAATGATTTGCTTATGAAAGATTTAGTCTGGAATGGCAAAAAGCCTAGAATAAAGAAACTAGCATTAATGCGCCCACAGGAAAAACGTGGAATAAATTTACCAGATCTGAAGCTCTACCATATGACGGCCTCCCTAACTGCAATGTCAGACTGGTATCAGGAGACACAGGGTGATTTCAGACGTGACGGGGCACCATTGGCCCCGCCATGGAATCACCTTTCTGATTCCCATCTGGAATCAGAACGGCCCATCAACAGACGAGCCGGCTGATTCCGGCGGAGAATCTGGGGAGGGGGTGGGGCTGCACGGCGCAATATGTGGATGCAAAGCCCCGCCCCCCACCACACTCCCCCTGCAGCCCGCCCAATTCAGCCACTGCACCCGATTCCGTCCCAGGGTCTGGGCCACGACCCAGAATCGACGGTGGTAAAAGACGTTACCGTCCACCGATTCCAGGCTATGGTTCAGTTAACCACGCTTTCGGGGATGGTGCCCGGACCATCCTTGAAAGCGTGGTTATTTTTCTCTCTGCCGGTGCTTCACCATGGTGAACATCTTGTGGCAAGCAACCAGATGCTACATGACCATCCACCACCACAGGGGATTGTCCGTGGTTGAGCGTGATTTCGTAACATCTGAAAATACCCACAGGCTCCTGAATGGACAATGTTAGAGAGAGAAATCCTACAAGTGAAATCCTTAAAAAATGTAATAGTAGATCATGGATCCACAAGTAAACTACACAAAAGGGATCATCCCTTTGCTGGCACCCTTCTTAAATATTGGGGAAAAATGCAAAAAAACCTAGGCATAACAGAAGGATTCTCCCCATACACAGCCATAGACTCGTTACATGCCCAGGAACAAAGATTAGCTCCAGCTTTAAGGAATACTCTGAGAGAAAAGGGCATACTAAGAATGCGGCAGTTGTTTTCTTTGAAGATTTCTAGTCCACCAGAGGTTGGAGGAACTTCTACAAGAAAGAATTGATACTTTTCAATATCTGCAATTAAGGCATTTATGTACTAATCTGAAAAATAAGGAGGGCTTCAGCAGAGAACCCTTTAAGTTAGAGAACATATTGTTCAAACAGAGCAAGTCTGCGGGGAGACTGGGTAGGAGCTACAAAGAGCTAAAGAATTTGATCTATGATAAATCCATAACATACATTGAAAAATGGAGCAAGGATCTAAAGATAGAACTGGGAGAAAGTGAGGTAAAGAGGATTTGGCAACATATGAAAAAATGTGTCTCCTTGCTAGAGGTAAAAAACCCTTAAATAAAAGAGACTACAAGATACTACCTCACTCCATCAAGGCTAAAATAGGGTACCCTCAATGACAAAGGTCTATGCTGGATAGGGTGTGGGCAGAAAGGTGATTACCTACATTGTTTGTGGGACTGCATTAAGGTACAAGTTTTCTGGGGCAAGGTATGGAAAACAGCTAATAGGATGGTGGGGGAGATAATTCAGTTTAGACCAGAGATTGCCTTATTGGGCTTATATCCAGAAACAAAGAAACTGTTGGACTGTCAAAATTCCTGCAAGCTTCTTTTTCTGGCTGCTTTAAACATTATTGTTAGACCCTGGAAGGGGGCCAATGAGCTATCTATGGAAGAGTGGTTTAATAGGATCTGGCATGTGTTTAAAATGGAGAAGCTACATTCTAGTCTGCAAAGCAAGTCCCCAAAATTTGAAGAAACCTGGTCTCAAATTCTCATGGTAATAAAAGGAAAAGAGATGGACAAAGAAGACTATAAAAAACTGTTTGATCATTAACCTTGCTTGACTCTGACCACTTGTGCATGGCTTATATATGAAGGGCAATGAGAACAATGAGTTGTGATGTGGTAAGATGTAAGATAACTGACTCATGGTAGAATTGTACTGGTGAGATGTGATGACTGAGACCAATGTTTATTGTTACTTTTCATATGGTTGTATATTGAAATAATTCTAAAACCAATAAAGTGTTACAACATTTTTTTAAAAAGAAATTTGAACTTGGGGTCTTAAGGAGTTTTCCAATGGGTAGGTGTGCGTGCATGCATGAGTGTGTGTATCACTTGTTCACTGGTCTGGTTTGGGAGCTTTCAGCTTGCAGGAAGGACTGAAAGTGCTATATCAGGGGTGAGGTATCGTTTCCCTCTCAAGGACCAACTGCAGCATTTATGGCAGGTGTCCATTTTAGAATTCTACATAATGCTGTTGGGTTTTCCTGCATTTCCCATATATTCTGGTGTGGCTTTGTTTAAAACCTTTAACTTCTGACTTTAAAAAAATTGCAATCGCCAGGTCTTGGGGTAAATATGACACCTATGGGAAAAACCTATTATAGGTGGCGTCTATTTTATCCCCAAAACATATTCTGTGTCCCAAAACCTTCAAACTAAGCCCTGGGAGCACACACACACAGAGAAACACATGAAAGTGTCTTTTTTATGGGGATTGTTTTCACTCCCCAAATTTGCCCGAAAGGCCAATTCTCTCCTGCAAATTACTGGCTGTGCCTTATAGTCTAGCTTTACTAGGGACACTTAGCACCTTTATAGCCTGCTGTTTGCATTTCTTTTGTTGTTGCCTAAGATGCTTCAGGGCTTGTTTGCATTTGTTTGTTTGCCTAGGATCCTTATCTACACAAACTGACCCCAGAAGGGAAACTTAAACACAGGCTGAAGAAATGAAATCTAACATTCTCTTACTTCTTGTCTCCACAAACTCACCCCAGAAGGGAAACTTAAAACTAGGCAGAAGAAATGAAACCTAACATTACCTGAACAAATAAAAAATGAAACAGAAAAGGTTTGTGTAAAACCAAATAGGAAAACTCCATTGACACCTTGTGTGCGTTTGCAACCTGGCACTTTTATGGTCACTGGAGACAAACCATAAGAGATATCTGGCTGAAATGTGAGTATGTTATGGCCAGAGGTACCAGTGACAATGTGCTGCAAGCTCAAAGTTGTAGACCCAATACATAGCATATTTTCATGGGTTTTTTCAACCGTAATACAAAGGCACAAAATAATAGCAGTGAAGGGGGTAATTTTTATTGCTGCTGCCAGTCTGAAGTGGTCTTGAGTTCCCTGTCCCCATGCTATCTGAATGGTCCTTGAAAACTGTTTTTTTTGGTTTATTTTAAGCTGGAGTCCATTTGACCCCTATTGAAATGCATTGGCTTGGGGTCAATTTGACCCCAATAGGCAAACTCTATGGAAACCTGGGACCCGTTTAAAAAATGCCACTTTTTTGTTTATAGGAGACAAACGGTAAGAGATATTAGGCTGAAATTTTAGTATGTTATGTCCAGAGGTGCCGGTGACAATGTCCTAAAAGTTCAAACTTGAAGAGCTACTAATTAACATATTTTAATGTTTTTGTGCTCGGTGGGGTCAGTTTGACCCCAAGATGGAAGGTAAAATGTCCCGCATGGTGGGTGTTGCATTTCCTCTCCTAAACTGTGCATGCCTCCTCCTCCTCTGTAAAACTCTATGCATCATTTATAGTGTGCCATTTAGGATTTCACATAATTCTGTTGGGTTTTGTAGCATTTTCTGTGCATTTTCAAGACAAGACGTGTGGATGTTCTATTCCTTTTGTCCATGTTCTATCCTTTATTTATTTATTTGTTTACATAATTTAGTTCTGTTTAGCATGACGGCTGTAGCTATATTTTGGCCTAATAAGGATTAGTGTTGTTTGTTTGTCTATTTGATTGAAGTTTTAAATTCCTTATGGGTTTGAATTTATAATTTTGTATAGATTTTATGTATGTATTTAATCAATTATTTATGTATCTATCTACTTATTTTGAAATAGCCCTTGAGGCTACTCAATAAATATTTACCTACCTACATAACTTACACATAAATTATGCCCTCCTGGAAAGCAGTTCAGGGCAACTAACAATTAATAAAACAAAATAGATAAATACAATAATATAAATACAATAAATATGTAATAAAAATAATACATAATAAAACCTTCAATCCCAATGGAGGACATCAAAAAGAAAAGTAAAAAAACCAAAACATATAGAAACCCCACCACCCTAACCCACAACCTCCCATCTTTCAACCATCTACCTCACCAAACGCCTGGCAGAACAGCCAGGCTTTGCATTGTTGATGAAAGGAGGCGAGATCTTGAGCCACCCTAGCCTCCACAAGCAGGGAGTTCCGCAGCCTAGGTATGGCCACCGAGAACGTCATCACCTCCTATGATATCCACGGGACTTCAAGAAGGGTGCCCCGGGCGCACCACAGGGGCCGATCCAGAGCTTGGGGAGTGAGACAGTCCTACAGATAAGTGGGCCAGGCCATATAGGGCTTTATCGTTAATCACCAACAACTTCAATCAGACCCGGAAGAATATAGGCAGACAGTGCAGAGAATGGAGCACTCGTGTAATGTGCTCACAGCAACTCTTGTGTGCATGTTCTGTTCCATTCATCATGATCATGTTTATCATGATCACGCCCACCCTTCCTGAACAAATTCTGCACAAGCTCCTAGTCTTTACTGATAAAGCTCTTCACAACCTTGCTCCTCCCACCTCTCTGCGCTAATTTCGCTCCATACTCCAGTTTGTGAACTACTCTCCTCCTCTGTCCCTTCTCTCATGCCTCCTCTGCTCCCCTAACTGCCTTCATCCCTTCTCCATAGCTGCCTCCCACACCTGGAACTCCCTCCCTGCCCACATCTGCCTCACTCCCTCCCTTCGTACCTTCAAATCCCTCCTCAAGATCCACCTCGTATGCTCTGCCCTCCCCGACACCTCGCTTCCCTCACCTTACTGCTGCTGCTACCCTCCATTCAGTACATTCTGTTACCTGAGGTCTGTGAAGTCATATCCTCACCACACGGGCCAGCCAACCATCATTCTTGATGTAACCAAGCCAAGCGCGTGCACCTGTGACTTTACATCTTCGTGAATGTTACACTCCTTGTCTCTCCCTCTGTTCCCCTTCCTTCATCCCCCCCCCCCTTTCATATTGAAGCCCTAGGACAGGGACCGTGTCTATTCCATTACTTTGTAAAGTGCCAGGTACATTGCTGGTGCTATATAAATGCTTGCTACTACTACTACTACTGCTACTACTACTACTACTACTACTACTACTAATAATAATAATAATAATAATAATAATAATAAATTATAAATAATTAATAATGTAAGTGAGCAACTGCTGTTGGGTTGACTCCACCTCTGGGCTGGCTCCACCTCTGGGATGGCCCCACCAACTGCCCCACCAGTCTCAGAACCCACTAGCTGCCACTGCTTTCAGCAGGCTATTCACTTTTATACCCTTGCCTTGATCCCACTAGGCACAAGGGATTACCCCACCGCTAGCTAGGGACACCCCAGGCAGCCTCCGCCTTCACTAGCATCTTATGGGTGAAGAACTCCCCCTCCCCCCCCACCCGCACTCTTTCCCTAGGGTCAGGACAGGGTTCCCTTCTACCTCCCCAGTCAGGGTGTCTCCAGACGGCTTTGGAGTACTATGCTGTCTCCAAGTTAACACTCTTCTGACTGGGCTTCTGTTCTATGCTGTAAGCCAGCTGGGTCACGTGAACCCCACCGCTAGCTAGGGACACCCCAGGCAGCCTCCGCCTTCACTAGCATCTTATGGGTGAAGAACTCCCCCTCCCCCCCCACCCGCACTCTTTCCCTAGGGTCAGGACAGGGTTCCCTTCTACCTCCCCAGTCAGGGTGTCTCCAGACGGCTTTGGAGTACTATGCTGTCTCCAAGTTAACACTCTTCTGACTGGGCTTCTGTTCTATGCTGTAAGCCAGCTGGGTCACGTGATCTCCACTCCACCCTGGGATACCTGTTAACCCTTTCAGAGCTAGCACTGGTGAACGAGTTTTTATGTGGGCCTTCTCCTGCAACTATTCAGCTCAGCACTTCACCACAGACACACAGACACCAGTTTATAAAGTGAAATTTTATTTTTTTAAAATAAGGTTGTCATGAGGATCAAAGCTTTTAATAGTTACATATATGAAATAAAAGACAAATAATATGCATCACTAGCTTGACTTATAAGGTTCTCTAGCTAAACACTTACCCGAATCATACATTCTCAGAATCTTGACCAATTCAGGTCAGGCTTGAAACTTAAGCAAAGATCCTGTTTTACATGCTTGCAAGACAGGTTGCCTGATGTTCTTGGTACCTTATGAGCTGCAGAATGAACCCAGGTGCTGCCCAAAGACCCTGTAAGCTGTTTTACCTCTTTCTTAGTTCTTGTTTCCAGTAACATTCCACTGGGACCTGCCAGTGTCACACCCACCCCTTGGAATGCCAGTGTGACCACTTGGAGCCCCCCCCCCAAAACTGACAGTGTCACACCCACCCCTTCATGTCTCACATAGCTATATGTAGATTTGTCCATTGTCTTTATATAAGAATGCATATTTAGTTTGATAGCAACATCTGGCTACGGCATCTTGAATTATCTTTCAATACCGTTTTATAGGTTTTTTACCTAATCTGTGCTTTAGCGTCTACAACTAATACTTAACTATTCCAATGTGAAATATGTGACTAAGATCATACAGACCCCAAACACCTTTCAGTTTCATAAAACGGTTTCAGAAATACATCAATGTTGAGTTTACATACATTTATGCTACACATAATTCATAACCCATACTTTCTCATGACAGGGCTGGTAGTACACAGATCCCTTAGTCTTAAAAAAGCCCTTGACTGGTAATGAGCATTCACCAGCACAATGCCTGTCTCTGGCAGGAGGGTGGCTTTGGGATGTTGTGCTGGTCTGCCTCCCTCCTGACCCCCCTACTTAGCAGAGGATATCTATGTATCTCAGACCAAATCTCACTTTGCTATAGCCAGATGGCTGATTCAACAGAACAGCTGTGGCACAGGTCACTTCCCTTGGCTCCATGGACCACAGTCTGGGAATTGGGAACCCATGATTTGCATCAGAACTCCCTTCTTTGGGATTGCTCTCAATAGGTTTTTTTGGGGTGGGTGAAGGTGGGGGATAATACCGAACTAACTTTAACCTTTCCATGTGTTCATGAGAACAAGCATTAACATGAGGATAAGGGGTGTGTGTGTGTGTGTGTGGGAGTATTTACCTCTCCAAACAAGTAGTGTTAAATTGGGGAGGGAGGAGAAGCACATTTGTGTGTACAGTAGGAGGGTAAATTTCCCCCCTCATGCACTGCTCTGTTGTCCCAGTAGACCTCTGCATTTCCTCCTTTGCATGTCCCTTACAATGTGTTTAAATGAAAGGATGGCAGCCCCACCTCTGCTTCACCTCATCCTCAGGTGGCTCATCTATGTAAAGGTGGGCTGCCAGATTTGCAGGTGGAACAGAGGTAGATCAGGTGCCACCTGCTCCACTCTAATCCTGCTTGCAGGGCTCCACTACATCCTGGAGCACTGCCAGCAGAGTGGGCTGCCCAGACCTGGGGCGTCAGCTGGAGGCAGATCTGATGTCTGTCTGCAGCTGCTGACAGCTGCCTGATGGCTGATGCAGCTCAAATTTCGACTTGCAGTTGCGGGCCACAGCAGCTGCTGGGTACATGTAAACCTAACAAAGGCAGGACTGGATGTGGGGGAAGTGGGACTGGCCACTCCAGGAGCAGATCCGGGAGTGACTAGCCCCAGGTCCATCTGAAGACATAGGGTGTCTGAAAATGTGTTTTGACCTTGTTATGAACACTGTTTTGGCCCTGTGTTCAGGGAGCTGCTTAGACACACAGCCCATCTTGGGGCAAATCAGTGTTTTGCTCACTATTCGATCTCAGCAAGCAAGTGCTGCTGCTTCATTCCCCGCATTGTACCTTCTAACACAATACACGATATAATTAGACACAATGTTAGCCACGTGTTCACCTGGAACACACAAATTGTCCTTGTGATGCAATTATGTTCAAATTGCGTGTTGAACAGGTGGTCAAATTGGTGCTGGGACTGTTATGGTGCTTACACATAATGGCCAAACACATACATTTTTGACACCTGATCTTTGTTTTGTCTAAAGACGACCATAGTGTCTACTCTTCACTGTTATTCCACTGGCAACTCCCTGTATGTTCCTAAGGAGGGGAGGGGAAGAGCTTCTAAACACTTGGTTCTTCCTGCTTATGGATCAAAAACAGAGGGAAGTAGTTACTCCAGGTCAGCTACTCCAGAGTACTTGCTCTGTTTCAAGCATGCTTGTGAAAACAGGCCCTTTATGTCCCATCAGTGCACAGGCCACTTGTTTAAACTGCAATTCATTAGAGGTTTTTAAAAAGTGGATGATTTTCACTTTGGGGAGTTATTCCTAACTGGGTCATGGCATGCCATATCTGCAAAGCCACTTGGCTTAGTAACTCGAAACGCATTTTAATCTGTTGACTATTATGTTGACTGCCAGCTTTAGCTAGATTTAGAGAGTTTAACAGAGAATTAATTATACTGAACTGAATTCCTAAGCCAACTGTGGCACAACAGCATGGGATTTAGATCTCTGAACATCAGGATTCAATCCCTCAATCTTCCTTTAGCCACAGGTAAAAAACTGAGGTATGGTCAGCCAGATCATCTCCCTTTGTGTGTCAGTAATTTAAAATCCATTAAGTTTAATGTGTGTTTTCAGATAATATCAAAGACCTGCTTGCTTTGACAGCTCTATGGTCTGCCCTGTCTGCCTGTTCGCTTCCAGATGGGTTCTAAGATGATGGTTTCCTCATATAAAGCCTTAATTAGCAGGAATGGCTTTAGACATTTCAGGGCCCAGGGTGAAGACAAAATGTGGGGGGCCCTTCACCCTGACCATTTTCCCATAGCCCCACCTACTTCCCTTTGACAGTTACAGAGATCACCCAAGCCTCCAAGGTGAACATGAATATGAACAAGCATCTAGCCTCTTTGCCCCCAAGGGGACAGACCCGTTCCCCAGATTCTCTGTCAACCCCCTTCCTCCTCCCATCCAGCCTCCTGATCCAGTCCTCACAAAGAAACCCCCCCTCCAGACATTCCAAACCCCCTACCCTACCCAGCCTCCCTGATTCTCTGCCCCCACCTAGCCTTGGACCAGGGGTGGCTTTTGACGTTAGAGTGACCATAGAAAATATTCAGAAAATGCCCTGGACTTCTGGTGCATGCACAGTGCAAATGAGCACAGATCAAGGGAGGAGGGAGAAAGGTATTTTATTGGCCAGGTGGTTCTTTACTAGGGATGGGCAAACAGTTCCAAGTTCGGAAATTCGGTTCGGTTCGGTTCAGCTCAAAAATTCGGTTTGGTTCGGAAGTTCGGTTCAGTCGACCGAACTGGTCGAGTTCGGTCCAAACTTCGAAATTCTGAACCACGTTCTCCCATCCCTAGTCTTTACCTCAGATGCTTCTGGGTCTGGGTCTTATGGGAGGGCTGGTACTCAATCAGAGGCAGGGTTAGGCTGCTACACAGGAGGGGACAGCAGGAACATTCTGGTGAGTCTCTTTTGGATCTGGTTGATGGCTCCCTTCTCCCCTCCAGGAGCCACAAGGGGAAGGAGGAGAGGGGGCAGCCAGGAGGAGAGATGGGAGCACGGGGGAAGAGGGAGCAACACCCATCGCTCTCTCACACACAGACACTCACCTCTCTCTCTCTCTCTCTCTCTCTCTCTCTCTCTCTCTCTCACACACACACACACACACACACACATACATGGGGGATGATGGGGAGGAACTGCGTCCGGCTCCCCTGCCCGCTCACTTGCTGCTGTAGTAATTTAGTGCACTTGTTGGTGGAGGGGAAGGCTAGGTATCTGTGGTATGGGAGTTTGTGGGAAGGACGGAAGTACAGGGAAGGGTGGAGAGAAGGGGTCAGGGAGAGACAGGAATTGCTGGTACAGGAGGGATTTCTCGGGTAGTGGTGGATGAAAGAGAATTGGAGAGGAAAGGGACTCATACCCCATGCCTTTAGGTTGCTACATCTTTTGGTCTCTCAAGTTCTCCTCCTCATTCAGCTGGGTGAGTTTGTGCCTCCTCATGGCTCTCTCTCACTCTGCTCCTCTGGCTGGCCAGATTAGCCTGCTGCTCCACTGCCTTCACCTCCCTTCCTCCTTCTGAAGTCCTGCCATGCTGAGTCCTCCTCAGGGGTGTAGTTAGGTTAGAATGAGCCCAGGTGCAGAAAATGGAATATGGAACACTTCCCCCCACACCCCCCACCCATTAGGTAGGGGAAAGGTTGAGGGCACTAGTGAATGGGGAGGCCGGGGCAGAGTTTATTTGTTTTTTAGGGAAAGCAGCTGTTGGCAGAGGGGAATGAGGAGGTTTTTGGAAGGATTTCTGAGACAGGGAGGAGTGTGGGGTAGTGGTGGTGAGAGAGCAGGCATTCCTGGTTGGGGGAGGAGTTCAGGGGCCAGTGAAGTATCTCTCTCTGTCTCACACACACACACACAGTCTGGGGACGGTGGCCAGTTCCAGCATCTGTGCAAGCAAGGTAATGGAGAGGTAGCTCAGCTGAGTGGGGACAAAAACCCTGCTCAGCTGCTCCATTGCCTGCTGGGGTGTGTAGGGACAGGAGATCTGCAGAGCCAGCTTGATCAGGTGCAGATGCATCTGGGGAAGATAGGGTCTCTGTTCCAGCTTAGGCGGCACAGGCCACATTTAGGAACCATCTCAGCACACTTGGCATTGTTGTTCCTGAGTGTGGCTGGCTGCTGCTGAGGCTGGAGCAAAAACCCCATTTGACCTGGATCCTGTGTGCCTAATGCCTGGAGCTGGCCTCACGATCACATGGGGTGCTCCAGCAGCTACTGTTTTGTAGGGAAGGAAATGGAAAGAGGGCAGGCGACAGGTGGTGCAGCAGCATCAGACGAGTTCCCCCCAAGCTCATGGGCCCTGTTGCAGCTGCACTGCCTGTCCCTATTGCTACACCCCTGGCCCTCCTCAACTCATTGCGTGCTCTGCTTCAGCCTGCTGCAGTCTTTCTTCCTCACATCTTGCTCTGATGATTTCCTGCCTATCTTGGACCAGGGCAGGGGAGGGGAGGAGGATTGGACCAAGTCCAACTGCTTTGGGGAATGGGGGTTTGAAATTGGGGGGACACTCTCTGATTTTTGGCTCCCCCTCCGAAAGAGATTTTTTTGGGGGGGGGGGATTCTATCTTCAGAAGACCTGAAATTCACACTTCTAGTGTATAGCATGAAGGGGTATGGCATGTGGGTCTGTGGTAGCATTGAAGTGAGTAGAAGAAAAATATTCATGAGTATTTCTGATTAGTCGAGTACCAGACATGAGTTTTCAAGAGCTTCTCAGTAATATTGTTGAATACTCAGTACCATTCAGTACTTGGTAAAATACCAAGTATTTTTAATATATATATATATTTTTATAGTAGGTTGTAAAAAAAAAATACAGCCTGTGTCCCCACAACAAGCATGGGAACATATATGGTTTGGTATACATCAACCAAAATAAAACACAACAAAAAAGCATTAGCAGTGTGACTCTGTGAGCGATAGTAACAAGATTGGAGCAATACTCTGTTTTTTGGTAACACTAGGTTACACTGTGCCTTTAGATTTCTTGAAGGTTTTTTATGTTCTCAAAGTCTTTAAAATTAATTCTTCTGGTTATCGATGGCCAGCACAGGGACCAAATTGCAAAATATTCATCCATTTTGCCATTCAGATCTGCCACAATTTTTTCCATTGGTGCCACAAACCAAAGTCGCTGCATCCAGTCCTCTATCATTGGTTCAAGTGGAGATTTTCATTTTATTTCTATAGAGTGGAAAGTGGCCAGGAAAAGTGCTTGACATGTGGCCTTTATAGTTGGGTTCACTACTTGGGCATCATAGAGGCCCAGTAATGCAACTTGTGGGGTTAGAGTGAAGTCCAAGGAGATATGTTGAGTAATACATTTCCATATATTATTCCAGAACTTAGCAATAACTGGGCAATGCCACCAGCACTTCAGATAATCCCCAACCTGTCCGCAGCCCCTCCAACACATTTGGGAGGAGCTGGAATTCAGGCAATGTATATGTTCTCGAGTGAAATAGATTCTGGTAGTCAATTTGATCTGTATTTCTTTGATCAGCAAGATGCTGGCACTTTTAAACACTTGGTCCCAGATCTGTCTGATAGCTGTTTTTGAGATTTCTATTTCCAGGTCCTCACTCCATTTGGATATAACTTGCATCAGGCTGGTGGAATATGTCTCTTAAGTTCTTATGCAGTCTGGATAAGATTTTACCTGTGAAGTTGTCTATAAATAAAAGTCTTTCAATCAGTTGGGTATCCCTTATGTAACATTCTCTGTATTTGTGATGGTTGAAATAACTATAAATCTTATTGCACAGTCAGGGATTTATTTTTTCTTTCATGCTGTTTTCTAAGGTGTCTATAGTTTTGATCTGGGTGTTTACAAGCAAATGGAAGGCATGGTAAATACCTTTTTCTTTCCAACACAGAAGTATGGCCTTTTCTGCTTGACTGAGTGCCAGTGCTTTATTATGGAGCCAAAATAGTAGCTCCATAGTTAAGGCGGAGCTAACTTTCTTCACTGAGAGGCCGATAGAGTTCAATGGGAATTTCAGGGGCAATTTCCGCTGGCTTGCAACCCACTGTTGATGGGGTTTTCTCATTGATATGCCATAAACAGTGAATGTGGTTTGCATAGAAGAGTCGGGGAATGCTCAAAGTACATGCCACTGTTCACAGATTGTGCAATGGATAGCTATAAGATGTTTAATTAAGATTTTAAAGTACTGTCTGTATGCTTTAATTTATACTTATGTCATGCACTCTTCCATACCTATTTGATTTGAGGACACCAAAAAAATGTGGGAGCTTGATGGCCTAAAGGTAAGATTTTTATTTTTATTATTATTATTATTATTATTATTATTAGCATTAGCATTAGCATTAGCATTAGCATTAGCATTAGCATTAGTACCTGGTGCTTTACAGAGAATATGATAGACATGACCCCTGCCCAACAGCTTACAATCTAAAAACAGGGGGAGGGGAGACAGGGAAGGGGGAATAGAGGGAGAGACAAGGGATGCAAAAATCATGAGGATGCGAGAAGTCAGGTACATGTTCTTGGCTTGGTTACAGTACATTGGGAGTTTGCAGATAACAGGTGGGGGATAATCCTGGGTGGGGATGGTTAAAAGGAGTTAGGAAGGGCAGAGCAGAAGAAGTGGGTTTAGAGGAGGGATTTGAAGGTATGAAGGGAGGGGGCAAGGTGGATATGGGCAGGGAGGGAGTTCCAGGCATGCGGGGCAGCGAGAGAGAAGGGACAAAGGTGGTTGGGGGAGCAGGGGAGGTGTGGAAGTGTGAGGGAGGGGATGTAAGAAGAGGAGAGTGCTTGTGCAGGGGTTTGGAGGGAGATCAGGGCAGAGAGGTAGAGAGGTGAGGTTGTGAAGGGCTTTGTAGGTGAAGACGAGAAGCTTGTGCAGAATATGTTCAGGAAGGGGGAGCCAGTGGAGAGAGGCATGGAGAGGCTGCACATGGTCAAAGCGACGGGCTAGGTGGATGATCCTGGCAGTAGAGTTTTAAACAGAGATGAGGGAAGAAAGGTGAGAGTGGGGAAGGTCAGTGAGGAAGATGTTACAATAGTCGAGGTGTGAGATGACTAGGGCATGTATGAGAGTTTTGGCAGAGGAGACAGACAGAAAAGGGCGTATCTTAGCAATGTTGTGGAGGGAGAAGCGGCAGGATTTGGCTATGGAGTCAATGTAGGGTTTGAAGGTAAGGTGCGAGTCGAAGATGAAGCCCAAGCTATGGGCTTGGGGGACAGGGAGGATGGAGACCCCATCAATGGCAATTGACAGGGAAGAGGGAGAGGAATGATTGGGAGGGAAGATAAGGAATTCAGTTTTCGCTATGTTCAGTTTGAGCTGGTGTTGAGACATCCAGGCAGAGATCTCAGAGAGACAGTTGGTGAGATGAGCTTGAACAGAGGGGGAGAGGGATGGAGTGGAGAGATAGAGTTGAGTGTCATCAGCATATAGGTAGTATTGGAAACCGTGGGAGGCAATGAGTTTGCATAAGGAATGGGTGTAGATAGAGAAGAGGAGAGGGCCAAGGACAGAGTCTTGGCCAACCCTGACCGAGGGGGGTAGGGAGGAGGAGGGGGAGAAGTTAGGAAAAGATACATTGATGGATCAGTCAGAAAGGTAGGATGAGAACCAGTCTAGGACAGAGTCCCGGAATCCCAGGGAGTGAAGCGACTAAAGGAGGAATGAGTGGTCAACAGTGTCAAAGGCAGCAGAACGATCAAGAAGGAACAGAATAGAGTAAAAGCAGTTGGATTTTGCTTAAGAAGCAAAAGTTTCTGGGTTCAAATCCCCTGTACTGCTGCTGTCAATGAGTGGGAAAGAAAAAGACTGTATCTTTAGGGATTTTGTTGTTTCAGTTGCTGGCCATTGAAGGTTCATGTCCAGTCTTGGCCATGGGGCCCTGATCCTGGAATCCAACCAACCTCTGCATCCACAGAGTGGTGCAGCATCATGCCAGGCCCGTAACCCAGAAGTCAATGGATAAAACCATTCTTGGCTAGATGACTTCTTTGGGTGATTTCAGACGTTACGGGCGGGCGGTTTACCACAGTGAACCCCCAGGGGGGGTGAACAGAACAACCACGGGCCGGGGTGGAAAAACAACCCAAACAGACGTGACGGGGTGTCGGTGGCCCCCTATATCTGTGCCCGACCGGCTTCCAAATACGGGGCCGGCCGGGTCGGGAGCCCCCCTTGATCTCCGGGGCGCCCCCTTGAGGAACAGGGACACCACCCTGTCCTCCTGTGGGGCCGCTCCCGCAGGCTGTGGCCTGTAGCTAAGGGGCCCTCGGTTTCCCCGATACTCCCGACACCGTCCCCTCCCCTGTGCGACCCCCCAAGTTCGGCCCCCTCACTGTTCCTTCCACCAGGCTGGGAAGAGGCTACACGTCTGATACTCTCGCCATCCACGCTCCTCTTGCAGTCTTCCTGGGCCTCTTTTCTGCTCCTCCTGGCTTCCTGTCCAGGTGCAGCTCGTTGGCCCCTCCCTCACGAGGGTACCTTTTGATGATGTCACCCCTGCGCCGCCCGCTGTTGTGGTCGGCTGGCCTCCGCTCTCTGGGGAACCCGGAAGTGTTGGGGTTGCAGTCCCCGTGGTCTCCAGGAAGGCTCCCGGCTCCCCGGCCTCACTGCCCGAGATCGCCAGGGTCACGGCCGGAGGCGGGTAATCTTCCTCCGCCTCCCCGGTGCCCGCTGTCTCTCCCGCGTGTCTCGGG
>QEPC01008676.1:501036-540106 GCA_003113815.1 Sphenodon punctatus | reverse complement strand
GTTCCGGCCCGTGGTCCCGTTCCCGGCACGTCTGTTTGGGTCGTTTTCACACCCCTGGCCGTGGTTACGCTGTTCACCCCCCCTGGTGGTTCACTGTGGTGAACCGGCCGCCCGTAACATCTGAAAATACCCAATGTCTCTGGTATAAGTACGGTATACTGCTATCGAGAGAGAAAGAAAAGGGCTGTGTGATGGGGTTCATGAGAACACCCTCAACACAACACATATAATATCTGAGATCCGTGTGTTGAGTGAGAAGGAAAAGGGCTGCATGACGGAGCTCATGAGAACACCCTCAAGAGTACACATACAATACCCAAGTTCCCAGCATGCTCTGTATACTTCTGTTGAGGGTGAAAGGAAAGAGCTGCATGACAGGACTTGTGAGAAAACCCTTGATAGAATGCATATGAGGAACGTTGATACGTGTGAAGAGTATAATGAGAGTAAGTTCAATTGTGATGCCCAAAAAAGCCAGTCTACTCTGCTGGTATAGACTACTGTTTTGTTGATGCCCAGGCACCTGGCACACAAGGTCTATGTATCTGCTGCATACCCCCAGTCCCCCATACTTCTTTATCTATTTGAGGACAAAAATCCAATTCTAAGCATAGTAGAGCTTGGTGGTCTAGAGGTAAGACTCTTGGTTAAGGAACAAGAGATTCTGGGTTCAAATCCTCTTTAGTACTGCTGTTGTCAAGTGGGAGGGAAAAAGACTATAACTTTAGGGGGAAAAAATCTTTTCCTGCTGGCCATCTAACATTCATGTCCAGTCCTGTACATGGGGCCCTGATCCTGAAATCCAACAAACCTCTTTATCTGCAGTGGTGCAGCACTGTGCCAGGCCCATAAGCCAGAGGTCAATGGATCAAAACCATTCTTGGCTATCTTGCATCTTTGACAGCTGCAAAAGCTAAGGGCATGTTGGTCTAGGAATAGGATCTTTACTTATGTGGCAAGAGGTCCTGTGTTTGAATCTCCTGTAGAACTACTATCATCAAGTGGGAGGAGAAAAGACTGTACCTTTTAGAAAAGTTTTTTGGCTGCTGCTGGCCATCGAAGGTTCACGTCCAGTTCTGTTAATGGGGCCCTGATCCTGGAATCCTTTCTCTGGTGGGTGGAGGATGCTTGGGATCCAGTGGGGAGCTCATCCTGTGGTGACATGAGCCTTGAAATCAGTGAGACCATTCACAGAGCATAAATTTAGTCACGTGCAGTCTCAGTGGAAATGGAGCTAATAATAGGAACCATCAGAAGGATGCCACAAGCAGAGAGGGAAGCACAGGCTGCATTAGGTGGTGGGTACATTGTATCTGCTATCTAATTTGTCAGGTACAGTAATTTTGACATTGATAGCTCTAATGGTTGTGTTTGTGGGCTCATGCTATAGCTACCCCCTTTGTGGAAACTTTGGGGGGGGGGGTCTTTTGCAAAGGTAGGAAACGTCAGGCCCAGGGGCCAAATGCAGCCTGTAGCTAGTTTTTATTTGGCCACTGTCTAGTTCCTGGATTTTCCCCTGGATCCAATTCCTGCCCTTAAGTGCTGAAAGACTGAGCTCAAGGTAAGAGAGCAGGGATAATGGCATGCACCTTAGAACAGGGGACAGATCCATGATCTGGGCCCTCTTGCTGACCACACCCCTTCAGCCCCTCATTCTTTGCTCCAATTTCTCTGTGACCCTTGGAGCTTCTACTAATTTTTAAAGTGGCTCCTGGGAGGGAAAAGGCATACAGCACTGAGCATGCACTTGATTCCTTCTAAATAGAGAGCCAGTGTGGTGTAGTGGATAAGGTGCTGGACTTGGGCCTGTCATGGCAGGGGGAGTGCGTGGTGGCTGCCTCCTCCCAACAAAGACAACACCCACCACAACTCCCTGTCCTTCCGCCCACAGTGCAATCCAGACAGGTAGAGATTAATCTGTTCCCCAGCTCTCAGCATGGACACCTGATTCAGGAGTCTTGGAGACCCTGAGCCAGGTCATGGTCAAACCAACCTCAGCCCCAAGACCCAGCCTCACCTCTAGGCATATCCACACACACACACCAGCACATCCATGGTGCTTTCTATGGGGGAGAGGGAGGGGCTTGTTTTGGGGCAGAAGCCTGAGAAGGGTCTAGGGGTGCAAAATGTCTCAGTCCAGCCCTGGCAGGGAGGAGTTGGGGAAGCACTGCAGGAGTAGACAGCTTCAGTGCCGCTGCCCCCAGGCTTAGAGTTTGCAGCAGAGGTGGGTGGGGGTGTGAAAGGAATGAGCCAGGGAAGTGCTGCAGGAGTGCGCAGCTTCAGCGACACTCCCCCAGGCTCAGAGTTGCAGAGGAGGTTCAGGGCCAGACACAAGCAGCATTGGTTATGGAAGCAGCATTGATTTCAGAAGCAGCATTTCATACAGACAGCCAAGTCCCCTCCCCGCAACCTGGCAGTGCAACTAATTCTGCAAAACACACAGATAGTGAGTCCCTACTGCAGTACGAGCCATGGAGCCTCCTGAAGGAGGAAGCTAACTAGCTTATTAATATATATATATATATGTATGTAAAAGGTAATTTGTTGTCCACTACTACAAGTTCTCTACTCTTTTTTTTAAATGGCATATATTAATGTCTTCATGACCATCTCTGCAAAAATATGTCTTATTTTCTGAAACATCATGTAACCAAAACATAGATGTAGTACAATCTTTTGCCATCTTTATACTCCCTGAAATCACTCTCAGAAGTTTGGATCGTGTTGTAAAAAAACCCAAATAAATTAGACAAACAAAAAACCTACGGTTTAAAAACCTAGTTAGGGCAGATTCACATCAAGCAAACGTTAAAAAACCAGGAAATTGTACGTTAAGGCTCCCCCCTTAACTTGCACACCTTGTAAGAGGTGAAGTTGTTGTATGGTCTCACATACTGTGCTCGCTTACAACAAGGGACCCGAGTTGACTGAACCAAAAAATGTTAAATTCTGCAACCAGTGAAGCCAAATTCTGCAAATTCACCATAAGCATTAATATTTGCATAATTAACTTGATTTGCATAACTATGCATGCTGGGAAGAAAATTTGCAATAGGTTTGACATAGAATCACAACTGCTAGTCAAACACAACTCAAATCCTCTGAAATTTCAGCGCCTCCATCACACAAACATAGGGCCTTCAAACCCCACCGACCCACAATTCATCTCCCAAGGGCCTATTTACCCTCTGGTCATGGTCAGATTTGGCGGATTCTGCGAGGATTCTGCGAGGATTGGCTGATTTTGCGAGAATTGGCTGATTCTGCAAAAATCACTGCAAATTGCAGCAATGCAGTCAACTCGTGTCCCTGCTTACAACTTAGACTCCATGCACCCACACTTTAACTTGACCTTTCAGCTCCAATCCTCTTCCTTTGCAGTTTGGGGGCTACACTAAAGCTGGGGAGAATGCTATGTAAGTGTTTATTTAGAATGTGGGAAAACATTGACATGAAATCAATGGAATGGCCAATGGAAGGAATGGGAGAAACATTAATGCTAATTTGAAATTAAATTGTATCTCATTAACTGTGAAATGATACAATGGAGATATATGTTTGCGACTGGGGGAGGAAGAGGATGTGGAATAACAAAGGCAGCAGGGAGAGACAGTGGAATGACAGGGAGGAGACCATAGGGACTGAGTACAGCAGGAAGGAACTTGGTGGAATAATAGGAGGAATACCGTAACAAATGGGTGGAATGTCAATATTTTGGGTGATGTAAGTGATCAAAATTTTGGGTGATGTAAGAGACTATGGGTAATTTCAGATGTTACGTTACCACGGTCAACCACGGTGACCCACTCCACCCCCCGTGATGGCCTCAGCACCATAACGTCTGTTGGGCCCAAAAGAGATTCCCACCAGATGTTCACCCCCGGCGGGAATCGGTTTGACCATGGGTGAAAACAGACACTTTAACCACCCTTGGTGGTAATTTATGCATGGGTATTTTCAGACGTTACGAGATCACAGTCAACCACAGTGAATCTGCACAGGGTGAAAGTGATTCCATAACATTTGATGGGGGGAACGGAAGTTCCCCCCCAGATGTTCACCCCCGTGAATCACGGTTGGACCAGCCCCAATCGCGTGGTGAATGAGATTTCCCCCCCGTGATGAAGGGGACAGTAACGTCTGTCCCCTGACCATGGCCCAGAATCTGCGGTGGGATTCCGGGCCGTGGTCAATGCTGGCGGGGCAGCCGGGCGCTGCGGCCACATTGGCCATGGCACTCACCCGTCTCCTGGAAGGCGGCTGGCCAGGGCAGCCTGGGGGGGCAGGACTGTGCGGCCGCACATTGCACTAGACAGGCCCACCCCCTCCCCAGTTTCCCCACCTGGATCGGCCACTGCGTCTGTTAGCCTGTGATGTGGTGGCCCCGGCGGGGAATCAAAGGTTTGTTTCCGTGCCAGGGCCAATTGGCCCCGTCATGTCTGAAAATACCCCATGTTGCAGTGCTGCATTGGTCACCAATAAAGCCCTGCAACATGCATAAATAACCACCAAGGGAGGTTAAAGGGTGGTTAGCGTCATGTGTGTTTTCACCCCACGCTTCTAGCCCTCCAGCCGCCCAGAGCTCCAGAAGTGTGGTCAAAGCGATTCTCACCAGGGGTGAACACCCAACAGGAATCTCTTTTGGGCACAAGAGACATTACGTTACCACGGTCAACCACAGTGGGGTTCACCATGGTTGACCAGGGTAACGTAACATCTGTTATGGACCCACTGCCTGGAATCGGTGGACGGTATAGGCTGTTACCGCTGCAGATTCCAGGCCATGGACAATACCCTGGGGGTGGGGGGCGGTGGTCATAGTGGCCAGATTGGCCGCTGCGCCCACATTGGCCACTGCGCCCACCCGTCTCCCAGAGGGAGGGCAGCCAGGGGAGTGGGGGTGGGGGTGGGGCAGAGCTGTGCGGCCGCACGTTGCACTGTGCAGTCCCTTCCCCTCCCCAGATCCTCCTCTGGAATCAGACGGCACATCTGTTGACAGGCTGGCCGGATTCCGGAGGGGGATTAAAAGGTGATTCCGTGCTGGGGCCAAAGGGCGGCCCGGCACATCTTAAATCACCCTATGATGTCTGGGTGATCTAAGACCCAATATTCTGGATGATGTAAGAGACTATGGGGAATACTACTATAATGTTAATAACCACCATAGCTACTCCCTTGTTGTTCTCTTCTCTATTTCCCCATTGTATATTAGTACACCTTTTCTCCTAGGTTTTCTTTTTTTTTTTGAGGGCATGGGAGTTGTCATCTTACACACTCATAGATGTATTTGCTATGCCTAATTATGGTTATTATAGTGGTCAGGAGTCTTGTGATTTTGGGGGAGGTGAGTGGGGTTTATTGGGTAGTAGTAGAGGCCAGACTATGCAGTTGGAAGCTAGTAAGTTAAATGGTGTGTGTGTGTGTTGTGAGGGCAGCTGAAGTCAGAACTTTTCTATCCTCAGAGAGTGAAGTGGTGATTAGTTAGTTTGGGGTGTGTGTGTAAAAGAAGTAGTGGGTTAGAGTAGGTGGTGATCCCAAATAAAATAAATTTAAATGTACAGCAGAATTGGTCCATCTTGCTGTTTCATGTTGGAATATTTACATGGTCTTAGTCACCTGTGCAGTGGGGAGATGTACTTGATCTGATGCCACAGAATGGAAATCTGGAATATAAGCAAAAAAAAGAGAAATTATTTCCACACTGGAAGTAGAGTAACAATGTAATATTGGACAGTGTAGAGCATGTCATCCTAGCATTAGTGTTTCCCCCTGTCTGCAAAGGAAGAGGATTGAGGCTGAAAGACCAAGGCAAAGTGTGGGTGCATGGAGCCTAAGTTGTAAGCAAGTACAGTATGTGAGACCATACAACAACTTCACCTCTTACAAGGTGTGGAAGTTAAGGCGGGAGACTTAGCATACAATTTCCTGGTTTTTTGATTGTCTAATTATTTAAGGAGGAATATGGAGTTCTCCCTTGTGTAATTTCTAACTTGTTTTTGCAACAGTTCCAGATTTTAAAAGCCTGTCCAATGAAAGGGTGGGAATTAAGGTCTTTGGCATTAATGATGGTTAATTCCTCCTGATTTAAAAAGTTTTTGAAATCTTTTATCTCCATTAAGTGTTTTTGTATGTGAACCCACCCAGTTTCTTTTGCATCTATATACCATGATTTTATGGATCTTAGGACTGATGTCCAGGAATATAGTTTTAAAATAGGGATCCCCAGTCCACCCTTGTCTGAGTGGGTTAGTAAGATTGAGCATCGTAGATATGTTTTTTTTTCTTATTCCACACAATTTAGAAAATTGTCTTAATTCTGGCATTAAGGAAATCAAGAGGCAAAATTATTGGCAGTGCAAGAATGGAATATAACAGTGTTTGAAAATCATATTTATTATGTTGGTTCTAGCTATCCAGAAGCATTTCAGGCTGTTCCAAATTTTATTTTGCGTTTAAGGTCTGTTAGAAGGGGAATAAAGTTTTCTTTAAATAGTAGGGATGTGCGAACAGAACGGGGTTCAGATGTTCGGCCGTTCAACCCCAAAACTAAGTTCAGGTTCATGGGTTCGGTCTGGTGGAATTCGGTCCCACCGAATGTTCTGAAAGTTCGGCCATGGCGGAGGCTTGGGGCACTCCAGGGGGGTCCGTGGGGTCACAGCAGGTTGTCGGAGACACAGCAGCAGTAGAGACTGGGAAGGCTTGGTGCTTGGCACCCCAGCTTGCCCGGGGAGGTAGGCTCGGCACTTAGCCCCTGGGTGTGCCTGTGGCACCATAGCTGGCAGTCTGAGACCCAGCGGAAGCAGCAGAGGCCAGAAAGGCTTGGGGCTTTGTGGCTGGCCTGGCACCCCAACTTGGCCAGGCATTGCAGGCTGCCAGGCATTGGTGGAGCAACAGCAGACAATGGATTGCCTTGTAGCAGAACCTATGGCAATAGTGGCAGAAGCATCAGACAGACACCTTGATGAAAAGCAACTGCTCCACCAACTTGGCCCCCAGTCTCAGGCAGTGTGGTAAGCAAATGTCCCCTGCCATAGAGAACACCCGCTCACTGGGGAGAGTCATTGGTAGGCAGTATAACAGAGCTTTGGCCACTTTGGATAGGGCCGGCCACATGTCCCTCCAAGAGCTGTGTCACCACCATGTTCTGCCCCTCCCATCAGCACTTTCAGTGGTGCAGCAGCAGCAGCAGCAGCCAGTTGAGGCCCAGAAGCATCAGTGCACCATGGAGGAGCTGGGGTAGGGGAAGTTGCCAAGTACATTGGTAGTTGGAGGATGTGGACGGTGGCGTGGCTTTCAATTGAATGCCACGTGTATGTTGGGGGAAATGATTGTGGTTGATGGGCAGCCCTTTTCAGTGGTCGGGGACATGGGGTTAAGGTGCCTGATTCGCTTCCTGGCCCCCCAGTTTGAGCTGCCCTCACGCACCACCCTGAGTCAGACTGCCACCAATGCCTGGCAACCTGCAACGCCCGACCAAGCAGGGGTGTCAGCCACCGATTCCTGGCCGGACCTCTGCTGCTGATCTGTTGATGCCTGGCAGACTGCAACACCCGGCCATAATGGTGACTAGCACTGGAAAACCCAGCATAGAGCGAGCAGAACTCGAGTCCTGCCAGCACCACCCTGAGTGGGAAGGTGGTGCCAGCCCTGTACAGGGCTTTAAAGGACCGAGTGAGGGAGCAGCTGACAGAGGCTGGGAGTACCACCATCCACTTCACCACCAACCTGTGGTTGAGAAGGAACGCACAGCATGCCTACCTGGCAGTGATGATGCAATTTTCATTATTTTTATTGTAATAACGAAAAGAACATGCACACCCCTACATTGTACAAAATTCCCCTTTATCCCCATTGCTTCCATTGTATTAAAGATAAAAATTATGTTCAGCATGATCGAATGCTTTATCTGCATCAAGGGAGATAATCGCTGTTGGGGTCTTTTTCTTATTAATGTTATATATCAATTTGATATTTTTTTTAATATTATCAATTCCAAATCTGTTTTTAATGAAGCCTATCTGATAAGGTTAAATGATAGTTTGTATTAACTCCTTGACCAATATTCTAGTGAAGATTTCTAAATCTGTCTTTAGTAATGAGATTGGACGAAATCCTGAACAACTTTCTATATTTCCCCCCTCTTTAGAGCATAGGACTATAGTAGTGGAGTAGAACAATGGGGTCATAATCTGTATTTCCCCCCCCAAAATTATAGACTCTGGTTAGAATTAGAGTTATGGTACTTGTATAGGTCTGGAAAAATTCTGGTCAGTATCTACCTGAGGCCTTTAATTCTTTTTGAGCCCTTTTATACTAAGTTCCACTTCTTCCTGAAGGATCAGGGCATTAAAAAATTCTACATGATTTATTTTTAATTTTGGTAAGTTTAGGTTTTCTAGGACATTTTAGATGTCCTTCTCAGGTGGGAAGGTGAATGTCTATAGGTTTTTATAAAATTGTAGGCATTGCGCATCCGTTTTTTCATCTGTGAGAATGAACTGAGTGCTGTTGTCTCTTTTATATGAAACTGGTTTTCTTTGTCTTTTTTGTTACCAGCCAGGCAAGAACTCTGTCCGGCCTGTTACTTTATTTTTTTTTTAAGTAGAATTGCTTTGTATATCTTAGCTGTTTAATAAACTCATCTGTTTTATATGTATTTATTAACCCTTTTACCTGTATGATTTCTTTATTTTTTTAAAAAAAATTGGACAGTTTTATTGTTTATTTTTTAGGACCTTGAGTTTAAGGTATAACTCATTTAACTTTTCATTCTTTTCTGTTTTTCTGTAGCTCACCCGTGAGATCTATAGACCTCTGAGATAAGCTTTTGTGGTTTCCCATAGTGTCTGTGAAGAGACTTCACCTATATCATTTATTTTAAAGAATTTTTAATAATTCCCCACCCAGAATTATTCCCCACCTGTTATCTGCAAACTTCCAATTTACTGGAACCAAGCCAAGAATGTGTACCTGAGTTCTCACATCCTCAAAAATCTTGCATCCCTTGTCCCTCCCTCTGTTCCCCCTTCCCTGTATCCCCCCCCATCTTTAGATTGTAAGCTCTCGGGCAGGGACCATGTCTATCTTATTCTCTGTAAATTGCCAGGTACATCGCTGGTGCTATATAATAATAATAATAATAATAATAATAATAATAATAATAATAATATGTACTCTTGTATTAAAGAGTTTAGTAAAAGAGACATGTTAATGATCCAACTTAGTTGTCTATTTTCTTTTTGTAAAGTGTTTTTTCTAATCGTACCACAATCGCACTGTGGTCCGAGAGTGTCAAGGGGAAGCATGAGGGGCAATACTCTTTAACTATGAGAATGTGGACTATAAGCAAAAAGGACATATGCTTGCCCAAATAATAAGTGAATTCTCTCTTGTTAGGGTTACATAATCTCCATGGACTCTTTCTGAAAAAGATTAACGATTCTTTTTTGTTTCCTAGAATCTCTCTCTAATGACTATTTAGTGGAATGGTCCAATTCTGTAAGGGGGCAATTGAAATACCCAAACATAATCAATTTTCCTACAGTTTCTGTTTTTATAGTTGGCATGTTTTTTTGAAAAAAATCCAATTGATTTTTGTTGGGAGCATAGAGATTCATTAACGTGAATTCCTCATATTCAGTTTTCCTTGCAAGAGCAGGACTCTATTGGAACAAAACATCTGTAGCCAATCATGCTTCCAGCCTTATTTTTTTTGTCATTGCTAAAATAAAATTTATCAAATTTCTAATTTTTAATTCTGTTATCGTTTTTAATCAGGTGGGTTTCTTGTACTGCTATCACTTTTAACCTGTGTGAGTTTACAAATTGCCAAAAACTTTATTTTTTATTGGTGAGTTCAGCCTTCTAGGATTGAGTGTACAAATGTTAAGATCTCCCATTGTTCAGTATCTTAAGAATTATTTTTTGTTCCAACTTATTGTCTTTGATGCCAAGTATATCCCACAAAAGAAAAGTTATTTGATTCTTAGACCTGATCCTATATGATCTAGAAGACTCCAGATTTTGTCCTGTGTGTAACCTTTCAAAGTTAACATTGTTCACTGTAGTTAACACAAAAGACATAGTCTGAAATAGAACTGTAACTAACCAAAACATTCTAAATTTTCACCTCAGGAACGGTCCTGCAGGTGTGTGTGGCGGGGGGTTACTTGGTTTTGTGTGTCGGTGTATGGGTAATTTCAGATTTTATGAGATCACAGTCAAACACAATGAATCCCAGTGGATTCCCTGTGGTGGCGGTGATCACGTGAATGTCTGTTTGAGCCCCACCAGATGTTCACCACAGTGAATTCCTGGCAAGGTTCAAATCTCATCACGGTTCCGGACCTCCAGACAGCTGGAGGTCCAGAACCATGGTTAGATTGGCCACGATCTGGGATGGGCCAAAGGTAACATCTGTTACGTTAGCCCATCCTGGATTGTGGTCCAGCCGCCATACGGGGTTGGGCGCAGCTGGCGGATTGGTCGCTATACTCACTCGTCTCCTGGAGGTCAGGCAGCTGGGGGAGCGCAGCAGGGCGGGCTTATGCAGCCGCACGTCGCTCTGTGCAGCCCCACCCCCCTCCCCGATCCCCATCCAGAATCAGGCCGGCACATCTAAAGGACAGCCGGCCTGATCCCTGACTGGGATCCGCAACTGATCCTTGTCCGTGGTTCAGCGTGGTGGGCCTCTGGGCCCGTCACATCTGTAATTACCCTATGTCTCTCACCTGGCCTGACAAGTTGTATCATAGATTGAACTAAAAACCTGGTATTGGTGCTGCGGGTGTAATTTCTATACAGAATGAAAATATCAAATCTTAATCCACATACTTAAATTATCCCTTGGAGATAATGGTAATATGTATATATCATGACATATCACCCTTTAATAGCTTCTAATTATATAACTTTGAGCAGTGAACCTCTATATCAAGTTACGTTGCCATCTAATGGCTAACAGTTTTATACCTTATACATTGATTTATATTGCTAAGTTAAACTGCCATCATTTGGCTTCCATTCTTTTATAACTTTGCACAATAGACTTTGTGTTGAGTTAGTTTCAGACATTAATGTCTTCTATTACAGACATACTGCCATCTAGTGGCCTCCATTTATATAACGTTAAACAATAAAACTGTACGCTGGCTTCATTTCAAAGAATGATGTTATCTCATGATGTACATTACTTGGTACTCTTGAAATATTCAGGGGGTGCTTAGTAGGGGTGGGAAGTTTGGTACATCCGGTATTCGATACTGCTGGTATTTTGCTGTACCAGCAGTATTGGATGACTCCGGTATTTGGGGGTACCGGTACCGGTTCCCCGTGCTGGATTTTTCTACATTGCGGCCATTGGAATGAATGGCCGCAATGTAAAAAAAGAAACAAGAAAACCCCAACCACTTTCCCTCCCCAGTCCAGGCTGTGTGGTTGGAAGGGGGCCCCGCACCCACCCTGCCCAGCCTGGATTTAAAAAACATTTTTTTTACCCCCAAAGTCCCTGCTAGTGCAGGCTCTTGGCCGCCACCGGTGACCCAGAGCCCTCACCAGCAGGTAGGTACTGTGGTACTAGGGTGATC
This sequence comes from Sphenodon punctatus, assembly GCA_003113815.1. Lineage (NCBI taxonomy): Eukaryota > Metazoa > Chordata > Lepidosauria > Sphenodontia > Sphenodontidae > Sphenodon > Sphenodon punctatus. The sequence continues at coordinate 528,521 of QEPC01008676.1, read as the reverse complement.
CCTGGGGTGGGGGGTGGTTTAACACCTCCCCACCCCAGGGATCACCCTACCTCCACCCCAGGGATTGCCTACCTTTGGCGCTCCAGGCGGCGGCAGAGGTGGCGGCGGCAGCATGGCAGTCCGGGAGCTTCAGTGCTTACTAGGTATTCTGGGGAACTTACAGGTTTCCCCGGAAGGCCTAGAAAGCACTGAAGCCACCAGCCAGCTCTGAAGCCACCGGACCACCATTCTGCCGTCGTCGCCTCTGCCACCTCTGCCGCCACCCGGAGCGCCAAAGGTAGGCGATCCCTGGATGGGAACGTAGGGTGATCCCTGGGGTGGGTGTGTGTGTTAAACCACCACCACCCCAGGGATCACCCTAGCACCTGATGGTGAGGGCTCTGGGTCGCCAGCGGTGGCCCAGAGCCCGCACTAGTGAGGACTTAGAGTAATTTTTATTTTTTTTTAAATCCAGACATAGCAGGGTGGGTGGGGGGTGCCTCCCCTTCCACCCGCACAGCCTGGGAGCAGAAGGGGGGAGGTATTGGTTTTTTTCCCCATTGATTTCAATGGGGACAGTTCACCATTGAAATCAATGGAATGGAATAAATCCGGTACCAGTAAACCGGTTTTAATTTTGTAAACCGGTAACTGGTAAAACCGGTAACTGTTTTTTTGCCAGATGTCCTACCCCTAGTGCTTAGCCCCTTAGTATAGTTCAAAAGTCAGGTGGGTGTAGTCTCACTGAAGGTGTCTTGCATATAGGTTTTCATATACTTTTCTAGGTCTTGTGAACTGTTGAAAAATCTTCTATGTCCTCTGCGTTGAAAGGAGAAGCATGCTGGAAATCTTATTTGGGCAGGGATTTCTGCCTTCCTGAAGGATCCCATATATTCATACCATTGATGCCTTCTATTTAGCTTCTTCTGCTAAGTCTGAAAAGAATGCTATCTTGCTTCCTTCAAAGGAGAGATCTTTTGTGATCCTTGCAGCACTTATTACAGCTTCATTGTTCTGGAATCTCAAACACTTCATTATGAGTGCTCTTGGTTTTTCATTGTTTTGGGGTCTAGCTTTCAGATCCCGATGCACCCTTTCTATCATGATGATTTGCAGTTCGGGTTTATTTGGGAAAACTTTGGCCATGATTTTATGAACTAAAACTGTGTCTCCTGTAGGTTCTAATCCCTCTGGGACTCTATGGGTATTTTCAGACGTTACGAGATCATGCTCAACCACAGTGAACCATGCTCAATAACACGGAGGGCCAAAGTGCCCTGAACATCTGTTCGGCGCCCGCCAGATGTTCACCACACTCAATAGCCACACAGGGTGAATTTCAACCATGCTTCCTGGGCTCCAAACACCAATTCCCGTGGACGCATGGTCAATGAGATCCCCACCGGGGATCAACCAAAGATAACGTCTGAACAGCAAACACCCCCCGAGATCAACGGAAATGCTCCCCAGCCGTGGGCAATGCATGCAACAGTGCAGCCAGGGAACCAGCATCAACACAGCCGCCAGAGGGAGATTTAAAGGGTGAACCGCAGCAGGCAAATGTGGTGGGATGGAGCGAGGAGGGAGGAGTAAGAGAGCAGTGGTGGAGGAGGAGAGAGCGAGGGGCAAGGAGGAGTAGGCGGCGGAGGCAGGGGCAGTGGTGCTGGAGGAGGAGGAAGCACAGGCGGAGGTGGGGGAGCTGGGGGTTGAGCTGACCATGGAGGTGGTAGGGAGAGAACACCCACAGCTGCCAGCACAGGATGCCCCAGGAACATCTGCTGGGCTGGCAGAGGAGGAGGCACCCAGGAAAAAGGTAAGGGGGAGTAAGGGCTGAGGAACAGGGGGCAAAGGGGAGACAAGGGGGGGCAAGGGGCATGCCTGGCCGCCCACCAGGTGGGGGAAAGGGGGTGCCCCATGAGGGGCGCCTGACCTTGACCCAACCATAATCCCCCATCCCCCTGCCTCCCGCAGACATGGAAAACGGCCAGGGTGGGTGACCCCCCAGAGCACACCGGACCAGCCTGGCCGGATGAGCATCAGGAGGGGGTGGAAGAGGAGGAGGAGGGAGACGACCCAGCATGGAGTAGATGGAGGAAGGCCTACCACAGAGGGGACCAGTAGGGGCTCCAGGATACCCGGCACTTTATACGGATATGGGGGACACCGGAGTACCAGCTGGAGCTTGTGCTCAACCAGAGGAACGAGCAGGTCTACAGGGACATAGTGCAGAACATGGAGGTGGCGGGGCACCCCCGGACAGTGGCACAGTGCCGGTCAAAGGCCAAAGAGCTGAGGAGGGGGTACAAGTCCATTCTGGACAACAATAGGAGGTCTGGGCATGGAGCCCAGACCGCCCCATACTATGATGCCCTGAACCGCTTCCTCCACATGAAGGGGTCCATAGTCGCCCCACGACTCATTGGGAGCGCTGTGGTCCAGGGCAGGGAACGGGTCAAGGTTCCCCCTCCCCTCACTGCCTCCATGGTCGACTCCAGTTACAGGGCCCCGGACCCACAAGAGGAAGGCCCCAGGACCTCTGGAACCTGCAGGACCCCCTGGACAGTAGCCCGGAGAGCCACCAGCCCCAGGCCAGGCAAGGCGAATCTGAGGTCGGCACCTGCAGCACACACAGCTGGGGGTCCATGGGGGAGCACTCCCACACCGAGCGCCCGGGCTTGGACAACTCTGTGACCGAGACAGAGGGTAAGTAACTGCCCCACAGGGGAGAGGGCTCATGCCCACGGGGGCAATGTCCAGGGGGGAACGGAAGGGCCAGCCCCAGCCACAGACCGAGGCCCGGGAACACACACCCCCACATGGTGGGATGGAGCCCTACCCCAGGTCGCCCAACCTCACCACCAACAGACACAACCCCCCCACCCACAGGCCAAGGACCACCCTGGGATGGCACCCAGGTGACCTCAGAGGCAGCCGCCGAGGAGCCCGCCCAGCAGGCGGAGGGAGCAGGTGAGGCAGGCGGTCCGGTATGGAGGGCCCACCGGGTGTCACATATGGGCTAACCGGCCATGCCGAGGAGTGGGAAAGGGAAGGGGTCCGTGGGTGCGGAGGGGGCGGGCGACATGCCTGGGGGACCGCGGGGGCCCTGGCCTATCCTGGCCTGGGGCTCGGGGTCCATGCCACGATATAGCACATCCTCCTCTACCCACAGGGCAACCCCAGCAGCCAGCATCCACTGGGCCCGTGGATCCAGCTGAGCGCATGAGGCAGCACCAGGCATGGGTCCGCAGGGACAGGGAGGAGCAGGCGGAGGAGATCATCCGGATAGTGGCGGAACATGGGGAGAGGATGATCACGGCCATGTACCGGATGGAGGCAGCCATCGAGCGGTCCCTGGAGCGGGCAGAGGATCATGACAGGAGGCTCCAGGCTGAGGTGCACCTGGAGCGGAGGCGGGAGCACCAGGAGGACAGCAGGCAGGTGGAGCTGCTCGGTTGGCTGAGGCAGTACATTGACACCATGCTGCAGGTGCACTCGGACAAGATGGACAGGTCCCACGATATTGGGACCTCTTTGCTCCTGCACACTGGCACCATGTGCACCTACGTCATGTGAGGAGCCCCCCCCGGGCACCCTTCCTGGCCAGGTCCCCATGCCTGGCCCCTCGGTGCCTCAGCTCCCTGTCCTGTCCCCCATGCCACCCCTACACCCTCCGGGGCCGCACATTTGCCTCCCGGGGCCCCCTGGCCCCAGGAGGGTGCAGACACCATGGGGGGGCTGGGTCCCAGCCCCCCTCTCCCCCAACCAGGGACCCCCCAGCTAGACCAGGAGGCAGCCTGGGACACATCTACCAGCTTGGACAGTGGGGGGGAGGTGATTTCAATGAGCTCAATGGCCACGACCAGGCACACACGGGGCCATCCCAGGAGACGGGGAGAGGGGGAGGGTGGTGTGGGGGGGGTCTGTAGTGGTGACAGGGCACAACTGGGTCTGAGGGAATGGGTGACAATGTACACATGGGTTAAATAAAAGTTGTTGGTGGTACAGTGGCTCCTGGTCCCATATGTGGGTGACAGGGGGGTGGGGCACCCACGCCCATGCAGGGACCGGCCATAGGAACCTCCTGGGGGTGGGCCGGGGATGAGGGCCTGCACCCAGGCCCCCAGGTGACATGCCTAGGCAGGGTGGGTCTGATGCGCCCATGTGGGGCCCCATGGACCCTTACAGCTCTGTAGGCCAGGGATGCCTGTGGACGGGCACCTCTGTGCACCTCTGCTGTCGGTAGGCACTGCTGATCCATGTGGTCTAGGACCCACATGGCTGTGAGCGCTATCTGCATCCAGTAGGCGCATGCCCTTTCCCGCTCCGTGGTGGTGGGGGCCCCGGGGGGTAGAACAGTTATGTAGCCCCTCGGTTGGGCGGGTGCTCCAGCACCCATTGGGGTGCAGGGGCCTTGGGGCCAGCACTCGGGGCCCCCCTGCAGGGGCGAGCGGCTCCACACGCTCCTTGTGAAGCTGGATGCGAGCAGCCATAAACACCCCCCCCTTGAATGTTTGATGCTCCATGGCCTTGGAGGGCTGATTAGTTGGTATGTGAGCTATTGTGTTGTGCAGCTGTGTTGGGTTCGCACCCCACACCTCACTCTGTTGTGCTACAATGTTGCATCCCGTGGCCACTTTCCCTGTCCTTGGGACTCCCGGGAGGCCCCTCAGTCCCAGAAGGTGTGTGAGGCCCCCTGAGCTTGGTGCTCATCTCCCTGGGCGTTTCGACCATGGCTGCGTGTCCATCCATGGGGCTCCCGCTTCCCAGCCCCCATGGGGCTCCCCGTCCCTGGACCTACACCGAGACCATGTCCCTATGCGACCTGTGGCATAGCCCTGCCATGCAGCTGCTCCTGGCAGGCCGAACAGCCGCTCATCCACCTTTGCGAGTGTGAGCTCTGGACTCCGCTACCTTGGCTATGAGGTGAGCGCTCATGATTTCTGGCTGCATGCCGAGACCCTGGGGCTGGTCCGCTTCCCTGATGGGTGTGTCCCGGAGAATAGGTGTTCGCATGTGCCCTGGTCAGGGGCTGAGACCATGAGTGTGCTGTGGGTGTGCAGCCTGGGCACCTACTCGCTGTGCCTTGCTGAGGGGGGACCTGCCTTGTCCGTGTCCTACTTTGGCTGCGTTCACGGGGCGCGTGGGTACCAGCGCAACCGTGTGGCGGTGTATCACCGGCTTCTGGGGCTGGGGCATCTTCATTGGCCCCCTGCTGCTGCCTGCTGTGTATCAGAGCCTTCTGCGGTGGAGCTGATGGCCCTGGCAGGGGTCTGATCTCATCCTGATGTCCAGTTGGGGCTCTCAGTGCATGACCCCTTTGAGTCTTACTACCTGATCGTCCACCACATGTCCGTGTTGAGGTACCTCCGGGGCATGATCCATTGGCCCCACCTGGTTCATCGGGCCAGGCACCCTGGGCCTGGGCCCCAAGCTGCCCCCAACAGCTGCCTGTGAGCCCCTGTGTACCTCCCTGCACCCCTGTGTCCTGGCCCATGTGGACTTCCGGGCCTGCCCGGGGGGCCGGACCCCGGTGCCTACCCCCTCCCTGATGTCTCTGCCGTGCTGCTGTGATGCCTGCTTCCCGGAGTGCTGCTGCCCTGGCTGTGGAACCGGCCCACCTCTGGGCTGCATCCCTCCCCCCTGGTTGCTTGTGTGATCCCGGGGTTCCGGGGCCCCCGGAATGCCCCTCCCAACCTCCTACAAGGGGGGGCATCCATCCTTGGACCTGCTGTGCTGTCTGCCTCTCCTGCCTGCCATCCATTGACCCCTCGCTGGGGTGCTGTGTCTGATTGTGCCTCCTGGACCCTTCCTGGCCGGCTCGCTGTGCCTTGCAGGTTCCCACTGTGCCTTGCTCCCAAGCTGCAGGGGCCCCCCATTCCGGGACTGTGTGTTTTGATGTGGGGGTGCCCATGGGGACTGTTATGCTGTGGGATTTGTTGTACCTGTTGGCGGTGTCCTGCCTTGCCCCTGTGCCTGTTCCTCCCCTCTTCCCGGTCCTGCGCCCCCACCCCCATGTGCCCTGTATGCCTTGCGTGGTGTTTGGGCGCCCATGTCCCCCTATTCCCTTCCTTTCCTTTCTTCCATGCCTGCATGTGTGGGGTGTGTGTGCGTGGGTGTGGGCGGGCATATGCTTGTGCTGTGTGTGCCCCCGTGCACCCGTTGTGTGCATGTGTGGCTGTTGTGACTGTTACCTGGCCAGATCTTCTCCCTCTCTCCCCTCCCTTCCTGTTTCCCTTGTGTGGGTGTTGCCTTTTGTGTCTTTGGGTTTCCTTTGCCTTCAGGCAGCCATGTCTGTGTCCCGTCTCTGGGTGGACTCTGGGTGTTTTGACCACGTCTGGGAATCGGCGTCATGTCTGTTGCGCTACCCCGGTCTGTGATCTGGCGGCCCGATGCCCGGACGTGGTCCCAGTCCCGTCACGTCTATTCAGGGCTTTTATTTGCCCCGGGGGGTGGTTGTTCTGTTCACCCCCACCGGGAATCCACTGTGGTGAACCGCCCGCCCGTAACGTCTAATATCGCCCTATGAATCCTGAAATTGTTCCTTCTGCTGTGGTTTTTTAAATCCTCAACCTTGGCATACAGGAATCTGTTTAATTTTATTAATTCTTGTACAACATTGTCCCATTCTATGTTTGAGTCCTCTAGTTCACTGACTCGTTGTTCCACCTGTGTCATTTTGTGCGTGAGTTTATCAATGTTTTTATTCATAGTGTTCATGATGTTCCTCACTTTCTCCATCCCCTCTTTAATATACTCTCTATCCTTGTTGGCATCGGAGTGCTGAGCCTCCATCCCCACCTGTATGATCTCTCTGTCTTTTTTAACTTCAGAATATTGAGTCTGGAGCAATTGTAAGATGTGCTCATAGGGATCAGCAACTTCCTCTGCCGGGCTTCCTGCCCTACTTTCTGTGACGACTACCATTTTTACTGTCTGGGTCTCGAGTCTAGTGCTCTTCTCCACACTAGGGATACAGATATTTTCAATAGGGCCCCCTTTTTTGGACACCAGCTAGTCCACAGACCTAAGGTTTTTTCCTTGGGTCATAAATAGGACCCTATAGTGCATTATTTACCTTGCCACAGCAATTCTATTCTCGGGCTGGAGCAGAGCTCTTCACTGGTGCATCCACTTGTCACGTATGCCTAGAATGCCCCCCCCCCCATACCAAGTATTTTACTGAGTATTTTACCAAGTCCCCTAATTGGTGGGCAGGAAGGGAAGAAGGAAGAGGCAGGAGGAAAAGCAAAGAAAACTCACTGAGAGGATGTGGCCCATGGAGTCGAAGTGGAGCCATATCGTTGCCTGCTGTTGCTGGTGAGGCCCTTCCAGTGCTTCAACCCCTGTGATATCCCCCAGTGATGCACATCTCCCGGCTTCAGGCTGGGAGATCAGGCTTCCATCTTTTATCTGGACATATTCTGGGAAATGTAGCACAGCATTCCCCCAGAGATCATTAGAATGCTGACTTTCTGGGAGCATGCTGGACTATGTTTCCTATCATGCTCTCAGACAAAAATGGCAGCCATATCTCCCAGCCTGCAGTCAGGAGACATGCAGTGTTGGGGGAACCTCACCTGGGCCACAGCACTGGAGGACTTCACTGGTGGGAGTCTCCACTTTGACTCCACGGGCCACATCCTTTTGGCAAGTTTGCTTGCTTCCCCTGCTCTCGTCTTGACTCCTTCTTTTATTCCTGCCGGGCCTGGTCCCTGTTCCTGCCCCCTTTCTGCCCACCACATTAGGGGACTGGCCTGATCCCCCTTTCCTGCCCACCATGCTGGATTGCTTGATTGAGGAGTTACCAACAGAACCAAGTACATTTACCATTCATCACAGGACACCTATGAGAAAGACAGGTTTCAGGACTGAATTTGCTCCAGTGCAGGTCTGCAACCTGTATTTCACATAAGTGTCCTTGAAAATTTCCATATCTGGCCACCCTAGTACTTGGTAAAATCAAGTCGAGCACCACAATCCTAAAAAAATGCAGAGTAAAACCAAGGCAGCTTGGTGTGATGTAAGGGCAGGGTTAAGAGTTTAGAGGAATTAAATCATCAAATAATGACACTTTCAAATGAACTTTGTGATTAACTGTTAAACTCATGGCTTCCAGATGGGTGTGTATATGATTCAGGCATAACATTGTCATAGTGTGTTAACCCATACATTTGTACTTTCTCCAGAACCAAATCCCACACATTTGTACCAAGCCCACCAAGTGTGGACCCAGTTCAAACCTCAACAGGGTTGGAGACTGGGTTGGAAACATGAGCCTGGAACGAACCAGGCCCACGGTCTGGTCCCACAAGCTGCCCAGGTGGGACATACTGAGTGAACTGGGTGGGAGCATCTGTTTGTGTGTCTGCATGGCAGCCAGCCATGGCTACCTGTTATTGGCAGCAATCCCAAGCGGGATCCGCATGGTTCCCCTTGAGGATTCTGCATGACACAATTTGCTTTTTATGAACATTCACATGGTTTGTGTGTACATGTGCTTGAGAAATGTGTTGGGGGGGGCTGCGGGGCATGGAATTGGCCCCACCGACAGCCATGGCTGACCATCATGGTGAGGGGGGGCACAGCGTGAAGATGGAGCCAGACAGATGTGTGTAAGTCCCTGCACCCCCCTTTCCCAGCTGTGTGAGGCCATGGGAATGTGTTTTCTCTCCATATGAGCTCAGGGGTGTGCATGTCATTTTTGTTATTACAATAATGATAACAAAAAATTTCATTTTTGTTTTCATTATTGTAATAACAAAAATGACATCAGAGAATAACGACAACGATAATTAAAATGACAACTGAGAATACCAAAAACAACAACTGAGAATACTGATACCTAAAATGATACCAAAAATGATAATAAGAAATGATAACAAGAATTAATAATGACAATGTCATTATTGTCATTATTATTAGTGCTGTGGCAGTTGGGTTTTGCAGAGAAAATGTGGAGAGGGAAGAGGAAGAAGACATCTCAAAGCCCTAAAAAAGGATGAACTCTTGAACTGTGCCTGTGATGAGAGGGGCGAGCAGCTCAGCCATATCTGATGGATGTATCACTGACTAATGAGTAGCGCAAGCAGGCGCCAGCAGTCTCATGGCACTCTGTGATTGCTCAATGCCTGCTGACCCTCTTCCCTGCACTCGGCCAAGGGTTTTCTGATACTGAAGTTCCAGGGCTCTATCATGGAAATTCAGAACTTGGAAAATTGAGGCAGAATTCCCGAGGGAAACTGGGGACAGAGTTTCAGCACTACTTTTAACAAATCAAAAGTTGTTCTCCAGAGTGGGGGCCTATATCTGTGCATAAAAGTAAAATTCAAAGCTAAGAGTGGACAACTTCTCCTATTTGCTTCCTGCAACCCAGCCTGTGATCTCCCCCAAACAGAAGCAGATCAATTCACTCATGCAGCTTCCAGGAAATTCAAATTCTGTTGAAGAGCAAAGTGGCACAGTGGAGAAATGCCTCCTAATAGGGGTGTACAGCTGGCACATAATTCATCTTTGTTTTTGTTTTTATTTACAAAAACCCCTTTGTTTTTGGGGGGTTTCATAATGAAAAGTTGGTGTTCGGTTTGGTTTTTCTTTTTTTTTTGTTAAACATAGTAAAAAATAAAATAAAACAATGTGCATGTGCAAAATGGCCACCGGGGCTGTTCTGCACATGTGCAGCCCATTTCCAAAATGGTGTTGATGCTTCCTGTGGTCCAGCAGGCATTCTGTGGATGCACATTGATTTTTATTTGTTTAGTTTTTATTTTTTTAATTTTTTTAATTTTTATATAACTTTTATTTTTGCAAATAAGTATACAACAAGAACCGACCAGGGATGCTCAATTACAAAAATAACTGCCAGTTTTAAAAATTCACTGGTCGTATGGTTACATCCAACAACACTCTTACCCTATAGCCTTAACCTATCTAGAGACAGAAAACAAAGGTTCCCTGTTTTACATACTAAAGGTGTTCCTCATATACAGATTTCAATATAGTTCCACTTATTTGGTTGATACTGAATGTCTTTGATGCTTATTCTTGTCCGTTTTCTTCTCCTCCACGGCCTGTATAACTGGTGCCCAGGTTTTTTCAAAGTCTTGTATTTTGTTATGAAGATCTGCATGAAACCCCTCCATGGTGTACATGTACCATAATCTGTGAAGCAGTTCATCAAACGAGAGATCCTCAAGCGATCTCCAATGCTTGGCTATAATATTTATGGCTGCTAAACAGATGACCTTACAGGAGTTCTGACAATGCTTCATATTGCTTGTATTGGGATACAAACCCAGCAGTGCTGTTTCTGGCCTGAAAGGCACCACCTCCCCTGCTACGTTATTAATCAGTTTCCAGACCTTAATCCAAAAAAGCTGCACCTTTACACAGCCCCACCAACAGTGCTTATAGCTTCCTTTCTCTCCACAACCCCTCCAGCATAACCCTCTGCCACTTGGATCAGCAAATTTCATTCTCTCTGGTGTCAGATAGTATCTGGTAATCAACTTCATTTGAATTTCCCTAACCTTCAGCGAGATTACACACTTATTCATATGGCATCATATCTTTTTTTCCTCCTCCTCCTCTAAAGTAATGTTCAGATCTTTCCTCCATTTCTTTATATAGTCTACTGAGGAGCCGTACATTAATTCCTTAAGTTCTTTGTATAATCTTCCCAGCCTGCCTGAGGTTTTGTTTCTTTTACATAGAATCTACTCTAACTTGAGAGGTTCTCTATTTATACCTGCCCTGTTTTTTGGTGAGGTGACCATTCCCCTTAATTGTAAATATTGGAAGGTATTAACTTTTTCCTGCATCAGCTCTTGCAGCTTTTGTGGTGATATGAATTCCCCTCTCCTGTGCAGTTGCTGCATATTAACTATTCCCCTTTTCTTTAGAGAGGCTCTAATATCTGGGTCTATTCTCCTTTCCCTTATTTTTATGGAGTCAATTGGTGTAAAAGGGGATAACTCCTCTGTCAAGCCTTTTTTTCTTTATTTTTTCCCAGTTTTTGATTGTGTTTCCTATAAAAGGATGGACCAATTTTTTCTGTCTGGGCACCTTACCCTGATCTACAATCAAGTCTTTTAACGACTGCACCCCCAAGATTTCCTTTTCTAAGATTGCCCCTTCAGGAGCTTTTCCTTCGTGGTACCAATCATATATTCCCATCAAGGCCGCCACCATGTAGTACAGTTTTATGTCCAGGACATTCAATCCCCCTTTCTCTCTAAGTTGTACTAGCACCTGTTTCTTGATCCTTGGCTTCTTGCCGTTCCAGACTATATCCTTCAGAAGCTCATCACTTAATTTAAAGAAGGAGTTTGGAAGCTGGATCAGGATGGCCATCAGCTTATACAACAGTTTGGGGAGCACAATAATTTTATATAAGTTAATTTTCCCTAGCCAGGATACCATCAGTTTCCTCCATGGGCGTACTTCTTCTTTCAATTTATTGAATAAAGGCAGAAAGTTAGCAAAATATAATTTTTTTGTGTTTTTGGCTAGCGTTACCCCCAAATATTTCAATCCTGTCTTGCTAATTGGAAATGGTGCTATTTTACTTAGTTGTTCCTCCTGTTCCTTCCCTTTTCCAAAAACTAGCGCAAAGGATTTTTCTTTGTTTATCAAATACCCCGAGATCTTTCCAAATTTTTCCATCACCATCAACAATTCCGGCAGCGTCTCCTTGGGGTTTGTAATGTATACCAATAAATCATCTGCATACAGCGAGAGTTTTGTTTCTTGTCCCCCGATTTTTACCCCTTCTATTTTACCATTTTGTCTAATTGCTATCAATACTTCCAGGACCATATTAAACAGTAAAGGTGACAGAGGGCAACCTTGTCTGGTCCCTCTCTGCAGCCGAAAGGACTCTGAGAGCTCACCATTAACTATAAGACTGGATTGCGGTTTCTTGTAAATGGCCATGAGCCAACTCAGGAAATTACCTTCCATCCCCATCTTCCCCAGGGTCTCAAACAAAAATTTTGGGTCCACAAAATCAAATGCTTTCTTCGCGTCTGCTGAGATTACCATAGTAGGTTTTTGTTGTTTATTTAGAGAATAAATTACGTTAATTGCTTTTTGGATATTGTCCCTTCCCTGTCTTCCTGGAATGAACCCCGTTTGATTTATATGTCTAATTTCTCTGCTTATTGCTTTAAGCCTGTCTGCTAATATTTTAGAAAAAATCTTAAAATCTGTGTTCAGCAGAGATATAGGGCAGTAGCTCCCACATTGGTCTGAATCTCTACCCAGCTTAAGTATCAACATGATTGCAGAATTGTAAAAGTTTTGTGGCATTTCCCTTTCTTTTATGATGTTATTGTATACTATTGTAAGATGTGGCCCTAGTATTTTTGCGAAGGCTTTGTAAAATTCATTCAGGAATCCGTCCGGTCCCGAGGCCTTATTATTTTTTGAGGCTAGTATTGCCTCCTGAACTTCTTTTTCCATAATTGGGGCATTCAAAAAATCCACTTGATCCATATTTAATTTTGGCAAATCTACGCCCTCTAAAAATTCCCGTATTTCTGTCATTTTTGGATTTTTCATGGAGTATATTCCTTTGTAAAAATCCAAAAAAGTCTTCTTTATCTGGGGAAGCTCAGTATAAGATTTATTATTTTTGTCTGTCACCCTAGATATATGTGCTTTCCTCTGCCTTGGCTTAATTAGCCCAGCCAGGGCCTTGCCTGCCCTATTGCTATGTTCATAAAAATAGAATTTTATTCTGCTGAGTTGCATTTTTGTCCTCTCTAATTCCATGGCATTTATCATTTCCCTATTTTTGATTATTTCTAATTTTAATGCTTGCGTGGGGGATATTTTATTTTGTGCCTCCAGTTTTTGTAAATTAGCAAATGTTTCCTTCCTTTTCTGCCTTTTTTCCTTAACAATCTTTGCTTGCAGAGCGATAAAATTGCCCCTGATCACTGCCTTTGCTGCTTCCAAAAGTATTGCAGGCAATTTATTTATTTATTTATTTATTTTAAAAATTGATACCTGATTTAATGGAGTTTGTATTTATTGCAAAAAATTCTGCAATGTTTTCCTGTATCTGGGCTTTATTTTCTTCATTCTTCAGCAGTCTCCTATTTAGACTCCAATTAAAGGATTTAGGCCCTTGATCACCTGGGTCTTTAACTATTGTCACCACCGCATTATGGTCTGCTAGAATAACTGGTGTTATAAAACATTTTTTTCCTCTATGTGCTTCTACTTTACTAGTTAAAACATGGTCAATCCGGGTGTAGCTATTGTGAATAACAGAGAAGTATGTATAATCTCTCTCATTCCCATTTAGGTGTCTCCATAGGTCTACCCATCCATATTTTTCCATCAACATAGATAGTTCCTTACTCTCCCTGTTTCCCCCCGCCTTCTAGAATGGTCTAGAGGAGTAATGGTAGCATTGAAATCTCCCTGTATTATAATCCATCCCTTAGCTACTTCTGCTATTCTTTTAAAGGTTTCTTTAAAAAAGGCTATCTTCCCCACATTAGGTGCATATAAATTTGCTATTGTAATCCACTTCCCTTGCAATTTCCCAGTTATGCAAATAAATCTGAATTCCTTACCTTTAATAGATTTTTCAACCTCGAAGTTATTTTTTTTACTGAATCTTATTATGACCCCCACTTTTTTCTTTTTTGCACAAGAGGCATATAGACTCCCTATCTTTGAATTCCTGAATCTAGGGACATCCTTGTCAAGTAAGTGTGTTTCCTGTATTAAGAAAATATCTGCCCCCTGTTCTTCCAAAAAGTCCCTCACTCTTTTTCTTTTCTGCGGTGAGTTTAAGCCTCTAACATTTATTGTTACTGTTTTAATACTAGCCATTCTTTTTTTGGTTCATTCTGGGTTTTGGCCTCTCCCTTATCTGAATATATTTCTGGCAAACCCTTACCCTTTTGATTTTGTCCATCAAGCTTACAGCATCATATGTCAAGTCATCTGCATGATACCATCCTTTTAGAGATACTTCCACCCTTTGCAATAACCATACTCTGTAATGGGAACCCCTGCTTTCTCCATTTTCTTCCCTTTTAACTTGAACTCCCTTCCCCCTTCTACATTTTCCCGCCCTCCTCCCCCCCATTCCCTGATCAGAATCCCAATCTCTCATCCTCCTTCCCCTGTTTTGGATTAGGGATCTGCTGAACAACCACACCTGGCTCAAAAGACTCCAAGTGTGCCCTTCTCCCCACCCCCAGCTCCTTTTATCATACATTATTTTATGCATTCAACTTATATCTGTAAGTCAATCCCCTTCTTATACCAGTTTCCCCCTTCCTTAAAACTTCTATCAAGGTTCTGAGCAGTACTGATTCACTGATTAATCATTTTTCTTTGTCATTTTCTCTGCTCTGCTCAGCTTTATCTGCTTTCTCTTTAAGTTGTAACTTCTGGCAGGCTTCATCTCAATTTATATGCTGGCAGTAGGAACTGCCTGTTGGGAAGCCAAAAAAACCTCTAGATCCTCTGTACTGTCAAAAAATCTCTTTCTCCCATTCTCAGTGATCAGACTCTTTGCAGGAAAAATCAGCTTTGGTTTTAGATTCCTCTCTATGAGTAGCCCAAAGTACTTGTTCCACTTCATTCTTTTCCTTATTGTTTCTTCAGCATAATCTGGGAATACTTTCACTGTCTGCTGTTGAAATGTCAGTTTCTTTTTGTTTCTAGCATTTTTCAAGACCTCCTCCTTTATCTCGTAGTCTGCAAATTTTACAATAATAGGTCTGGGGGGATCCATATCTTTCCTTCCAGGCCTCCCTGTTCTGTGGGCCCTCTCTATTACTGCATCATGAAGGTGCCCCTCCTCTGGGAAATTTTCTTTTAGCAGGGCCCAGATTATTTCATTCACCCTCTCGAAGTTAGCAGCCTCTTTGGCTCCATTAAATCTAAGATTCCCTCTGCGGGAGCGATTCTCAAGATCTTCGCACTTGAGCATAAGGAAGGCTGCCTCACCTTTGACTTTGTTTAGCTGCTCCTGAGTGCTCAGTGACTGATCCTCCATTGTTGAAATTCACTATTCTGCAGCCTCAATCCTGCCCACCACCCCTTCTATCCTTTTGTTTACTGCATCCACTGCCTGCTTGATCTGCTTCATGTCAGCTTTTAGTTCTTTTTTCATTTGGGAAAGCAGGGACTTCAGCGATCGCGCTTCTCCACCGTCTGCCTCTGATTCTGATGAGGCCTCGTCAGTTTCAGCTTTGCGTGCTTCGGGCGCCATTGCCATCCCAAGGTTTCCCTCCTCTTCTCCTCTCTGCTCCGTTGCCTGTTTTCTGTGGCAAAAATGCTCCAGCGCGTTTGTCTGCGAGATTTTTTGACGGGATTTACCTTTGCCTGCCATACCTGCTTGCTTTTGGGGCTTGTTTCAGCTTAAATCTATTTTTTAACTTGTTTAAAGAGCTGGGGGAGCAGAGCTCAGGTGGCTGTCAGCTTCTGTCTCTGGCGCATGCGCAGATCCTCCATTGATTTTTATTTTTTATTATTATTTTTAATAGTTTAAACAAATGACAATAATTTGCTTATTTATCCATTTTGATAACATTAGACAAGAAAAAGAATGTTGTTTCATTTGTTTTCATATTCAATCCCCTAATTAAAACAACATGAATTGCACAATCCTGGCTCCTTAATGCTAGCCTCTTGCAACTAATGCCAGTAGCAAGAGTATGACCACTCTGGAAGTCACAGGGGGATGAAATTAAGGAGGCTCCCCCCTTCTTTTAAATTTATATATAAATAATATGGGTAATGAGCTAAAAGATTAGGCAGATACTGGAAACCCAGTATATCTAGATAATATCTGCCTATCTCTATTATTATATTTTGATGATACAGCTCACATTTCCCAGACAAAGGTTGGACTTTGATAGCTGATTGACAACCTTGTGTGATTTATGTAAAAGAGATGCTATCAATTAATAACTCTAACACCAAGGTACTTGTTGTGGGAAGAGTGTCTGTACAGCATTGCTGACTTATGGATGCATATACCATAGAGCAAGTGAGTTCATACAAATACTTAGGGATTATATTAACCTCTTTCCTCTTTTGGCATCTTCACTATAAAACAGCTCGAGCCTCCACCAGGGCAGCATGTAAAGGATGA
Source organism: Sphenodon punctatus (assembly GCA_003113815.1). Classification (NCBI taxonomy): domain Eukaryota; kingdom Metazoa; phylum Chordata; class Lepidosauria; order Sphenodontia; family Sphenodontidae; genus Sphenodon; species Sphenodon punctatus. The sequence goes on along the minus strand of QEPC01008676.1, from coordinate 512,419 downwards.
GCCAGCTTCTAGTGGTCTAAGTGTGTGAAGTTGAAATTATACAGAGCTAAGGTCCCTCCCCAATTCCGTTATGGTGACTCAATTTGGGGTTCATCACTGAATCATTTTTGCATTACTTGGGATTAATCTAGGCCCTTTATTCTTACTATGACATATGTTAAGACCTGGTCTGAAGTGAAAACTAGGATTAGGGATCAGTAACTACAAATTCTTACAGAATCAATTGGCCTGCAGAAAGTGGCTAAGATTTATGGTTAATTATTGAAAAAAGGAATTGCCAGTATTGCTCCTTTCATGTCAAAACTGTTGTTGTAGAGTCCTTGGTCCATATTACCTTCAAATACCTGCTGTATTCTATCATAAGGTCTCAATTGATAGAGCTGCTCATTCCAGTAGATCGGCCATGTAATTATTTGAATGTGTTACCAGCCTTATTGGAAGATCTAAACCCTGATACAAGAGTGAGGGTATTTTCAGACATGTTGGGATGCCTTTCGTCCCATCAGGGAATCACCCATTTGATTCCCTGCCAGAATCCCCCCATCATGGCCAGCAGCCATGCCGGCCGATCCCAGCGGGGAATCTGAGGGGGGGGGCTGCACAGTGCAACATGCGGCCGCAAAGCCCCACCCCCATGCTCCCCCAGACGCCCACCCTCCAGGAGACGTGCGGGCGCAGAAGCCAATCCAGCTGCTGCATCCGATTCTGACCCATGGTCCAGCCCACAGCCTGGAATTGGTGCCAGTAACAGAAATTACCGGCTGTTGATTCTGGGCCATGGTTCAGCTTACCACGCTTTTGGCCCTTGTCCCAAAAGTGAGGGCCAAAAGTGAGGTTATTTTGATTCCCGCCGGAGGTTCACTGTGGTGAACCTCTGGCAGGACTCAAACAGATGCTACAGGACCATTCCCCACCACAGGGTATTGACTGTGGTTGAGTGTGATCTCATAACGTCTGAAAATACCCTCAAAGTGGCAAAAAACAATTCACAGGCCCTTAAATTAAAGAAATCTCAGCCGATAGAAGGTTGAAATCTTGGTTGTCCTTGACCAGACATTCTTTTTTGGTTTCTGTGTATATTTGGTTTTTAAGGAATTGAGTGGATGGTCTGGTATCGTATGGCTTGTTTGAGCCTAAATGGTCTTTATGAATGCTTGTGCTATGATAAATAAAGTATTATTACATAATTTTAGGGGCTATGTCTGGTCAAACATATGCTCCGCTAAGGAACAAGACCTAAGCATCTGGGTTTTTTTTCTGAATTCTGTTTATGTACTATTTTCAGGGGCTAGGTCTGGTCAAACCTATACTCTGCTCAGGAGCAGTGTCTATGGGTATTTTCAGACGTGACGTTGATACGGTGAACCACGGTGAATACCCACCTGTGGTCACCGTGTCCCGTACGTCTGTTTGCGGCGTGCCAGATGTTGGCCACGGTCAATCGGCACATGGGGTTCGTTTGAACCACGCTTCCCGGGCTAGCCGGGGGAAGGTCCCGGGAAGCGTGGTCAAACGGACCCCGGGCCGTGGCCAAGGGAAAGTAACATCTGGCCGCGTGCCACAGCCCAGGATCCCCGGCGGGATCCCGGGCCGTGGCACGAGCGGCCGGATGCGGCGGCCGCATTGGCCCCAGCGCCCGCCCGTCTTCTCGGAGGGTGGGCGGCGGGGTGTGTGGAGGGGGCGGGGCCGTGCGGCTGCACGTTGCACCGTGCGGCCCGGCCCCTCCCACTTTCCCCGCCGGGATCCCCCCAGCACGTCTGTTGTGCCGTTACGGGGTGACCCCGGCGGGGAACGAAGCCGGTGGTGCCGGTACGGGGCCAAAGGGCCCCGTATCGTCTGAAAGTACCCTATGTTATTGGAGATTTCATGAAATTGAATCTTGTTTAAATATTAATTTCAAGGGTTTGGAGGGGTTACTCTCCATTTAGGAGCAAAATCCGTGTGAACTGGGTATTTGTTACATAATTGAATTTTAGTTAAATATTAATTTCAGGGGTCAGGCCTAGTCAAGGCCATGCTCTGCTTAGGAGCAAGATCCATGCTTTGTTATATTTTATTTGACACAGTTTATTGCTTTTCTTGTTGTTCTATACTAAACCTTTGCTTTTGTGGTAATTTTATTTGTATTTTGTTATAACCTTTGGTTAAAACAATAAACTACTTTTGATTGATTGATTGATTGATTGATTGTTTGATTTAAATTAAGGAGGAGACTGCCCTTGCACCCAAAATTCCTGGGGAGTGGAATGCCCTTTCACCTCCATCCCTTCCTTTGTTTATTTGCTTGTTCAAATTTGTATTCTGCTTAAAGATGCTGTGTCATAACTACATGGATAATCAATCAGGTCAGAGTGATGGATCTCCAAATGCAGACCCACACAATTCACTGTGCATGTCTGCACACACAGGACATATTCCCTGCAATGACAATTGATGAAATGCATAAATCACATCCTCCTTATGGACCACTTCAGCAAAGGTAGAGGGATGGGAAGGGAAGTGGGGCCAGACTGACCTCTACCACCATTAGGAAAATTACATCCTCCCATCTATCATAGGGATGTGAGAACACCGTGTGTGTGTGTGTGTCAGTGTTCAGCCCGTTTGGGGTTCGGCCCCCCTGAAACCATCCAGATTCTGGCTGTTCAGCCTGAATGTGTTCGGGGGAGAGAACCCATTCAGGTGTGGGAGAGGGGGAAACCCAGTTTTCCCTCCCCCTTCCCCCTCCAGGCTGCGCAGGTGGGAGGGGTGATGGGTCTCACCCCCCCACCCTGCCCAGTCTCTTAATTTTTTTTTAAAAACCCACCCCAGAGATCACCCTACCTGGTGGTGTCGGGGCTACATCCCTGGATCCAGTGGTGGTGGCAGTGGGTTCGGCGGTGCTCTGGAGCGCTGGTGGACCCGCTACATCCACTGCCACTGGCTCCACCAGGTAGGTCAGGCTAGCAAGCCAAATTTAATAAAGACTGGATAAAGTGTCCTTATGTTATAAGACATTAACTTGAAAATGCATTCCCAGCTGTAACATTTTTATATTCCATCCTGTTTACAAGATATTTGGCAGAAATGTATCATATACCTTTCTTGTCATTTCTACTATATTACAGAACAATTTGATAAAGTGACCCAATTTTATAAGTAATTGAAGTTGTTCCCTTGAAGACCATTATTCAGATAAATAGCAGCACATGCAGTGCCAGTCAGAGGCAGGCTCCCCGCATGGCAGGGGGAGGTGTAAAATCAGGAATTAGCTCTCTTTCTATGGATAGAGGGATCCACACACTGTATCTTCAATCAGTATCTGGACACAATAGTTGTCAAATTAATCTGGGGTTTTATTATAATAAAGGATAAACATACAGTCAAGCTATTGATCCAGCAGCAATAAATCCCCCCTAGCTAGGACACTCTATACTCCAAAGGCAGAGTCTTACATGTCTTTCTAGTTCAAATGATGGATGCTTTTGATCAGGAACAGGCGATAGGTGGCAGCCTGGTCTAGTCAAGTTGTAGGACCCCCTATGGAGCGGCCCCGGAAAGGGTCACAATCCACGAGAATCAAAGTAGGTTTCAAGCATTGTGATGATGTTCTGGTCTCTGAGTTGGTCTTTTATAGTGTCCTGGGTAGGGAAAATGTTTTTTAGTACACAGTTCTTGGGGTATGCTTATGCAATGATGTTTATTGTTATACTTGTTCCTGGGTGCGGACTTGACTTTTGTGACCTTGGTTTTGATGCTTATTTTCCTGAGATCAATCACCTTTGTCCTGCTGCTCCAAGAGGGTGATAGCCACCGTTATCAGTTGGCACTTCCCTGTCAGGAACATCTCCTCCTTCCTCTCCAGGTGTGAAGCAGATATTTTTTCAGGGATGCTCCTTTTGATATTGCAGCTGACCATTTGGTGTTTTGGGTTGAGCACCCTTTGTGCAAGCGTCAGTCTTATCAAGGTTTCACCAAGTGTCTTTGTCCTTAGCACAGTCGGTTCTTTCCTGAGCAAGATTAGCTGAACAAGATCATCTGGTTACCAGATGATGCAAATCAGGTTCCCCTGTGATGTAGTTGTTTTTGCAAGGCAATGTAAATCAGGCTTTGTGAAAAGCATGGACAAGTTCTGCCTTGGCCTTCCTTACAAGCTGGGGCCTTCTGGCTTGATGGATCATGTATGGGTTTAACACAATATTTAATACATTTCTTAATTTCTTACTAACTATATTCACCAGGTATATACAGCATTCCTTTCAGAGGGAGGCTGTAGGAGGGAGGTGGGGAGCAACCCAACAGACTGGCAGACACATTCATTAGCCAATTACTGCATGCTTCCAGCTTTACAGGAGTAACAGGACCAATGCATGGTGGCTTCGAGGCAAGCATTCTATGCCCTCAGGCGGGCATAGAAGGAACATTACTGGGACTTTGGGGATAGCATTCCAGTAATCAGGAGACATAGTTTACACATCCAGGCTCATTCCTAGTCTCATCGAAGCCAGAATGCAGAATCTCATTGTGATTCTAACTAGGACTGAAACAAGAATCAGTTTTTTGAGAAACCTAATCGAGAATTTTGGATGATTTTAATGATGATGTGAGATCTCAACAAGAATCTTGTCTAAAAAGAGAAAAGCAACTGCTCATTTGCAAAATATCTGTTACTGCTGTCCTGCACATGTGCAGTCCTCATTCAAAATGGTGCCAGAATCATCACTGGCATGTTGGAAAAGGGAAGCCATTTTGCATATGCACTTTAATGGTTTTCTCATGAGATAAGAACATAAGTAGTGCCATTGAGAGAATACTTGAGAGAGAGAGGGGGAAATAAATAAATGAGAGAGAGAAATATATAAAAGTGAGACACATGCAGAAGTTGGGATGATAACATGGTACACAGTCACATGGCTCCAGTAAGCAAATTGAAAAATAAATCTCGACTAAGAAAGTGTCAAAACTGGGTTTTTTTAAAAAAAATTGAGTCTCACTAAAAACAAGCTGAGAACTGCAATTCTGAACAAGACTCAAGAAAAAAAATCAAGAAGGAGTTTAAGGCTTAATTGTAACAAGTGGCAAGTAGGCAGTGAATGGGTCTCCAGGGAAGCCAGTTCTGGGATGTAAAGGATATAATTTCCCTTGTATCCTAGCAAGGAGACATGGGATGATGAGACAGGTATGAGATAAATTCCAGAATCGGGCTGTGTGCAAATCTTGAAGTTTTCTGATTTCAGGCTGAGCCCAGCTTCAATATAATTCCAGAAATAAAAGTGGCTGTTAGGAAATATTCATTCCAAGATCAGCAGTTCCCAAACCACTGATTTCCCAGTGTGTTTGTGCTTCACTGCATTCCATCCCTGCCAGGACCATCACTAGATGCCCAAGGCAGACAGCATTGGCCCATGCCAGCCTAGTGCTAGTCCATGTGCATCATAGCCAAAGATGGCCATTGTGCCACTTACTGTGACTACCAATGCCTACTTTGCTCCAACCAAAGCCAGTTCTGCAAACCGGTTGTTGACCACAGTGACACAGAGCATGGGGCTGATACAATGGCAGCCTCACAGGTCTTGAAGCTTGAGAAAGAGAACAAACATATAAGAGATGTGCACCAGGGACCCACGTCATTTTTTGTTTTCATTTTTAGTTTTCTTTATTAAAATTTGTCATTTTCATTTTCATAAATATCAACACTTCATTTTTGTTTTTGCATTCATTTTCTATTTCCATTGTTTTCAATGGAAAGCATATTTTTGACTGTAATGTTTTTGTTTTTCATTATATTTGAATTGTGCTTGTAAGTATTGTACCTCAAATAGAAGGCATTACATGTACCAAAGTCCAGAAATATTGGATAAAGGAATCAGATTTTATAAGCAGTTGAATTATGCTATTTTGCAAAAGGGATGCCCAAGTGGCCCCTGCCCCATCAGGGGCAAGGGACAGGGGCAGGCTTGCACTCACCCTCTCATTCCCACAGGGCAACCCCGGCCGCTGGCGTCCCCAGGGCCCGTGGCCCCAGCGCAGCACATGCGGGAGTACCGGGCACAGGTCAGCAGGCAGAGGGAGGAACAGGCAAAGGAGATCGTGCAGAACACCATGGAACAGGGGGAGAGGATGATCGAGGCCGTGGCCCGCATGGAGGCGGCCATCGAGTGGTACCTAGAGCGAGGTGAGGGACCAGAGGCTCCAGGCCGAGGTGCGCCTGGAGTGGCACCAGTAGCGCAGGGACCACAGCAGGCAGAAGGAGCTGCTCAGGGGCCTGAGGCAGGACATTCAAGCCATGGTGCGGGAGCACGCCCTCAAGATGGACAGGTCCCATGACATAGGGACCTCCCTGCTTCTGCACGCCGGCATGATGTGCACCTATGTGATGGCAGGTGCACCCCCGGGCACCCTGCCTGCCCAGGTCCCAGTGCCGGGACCCTAGGCAGCCCCGCCACCTGCCCAGGTGCCCCATATGCCCCCACCCCCACAGGGGCCCCACATCCGCCTCCCAGTGCCCCCGGCACTCCGGAGGGTTCAGCACTCCTGGGGGCCACCCAGGGCCCCGGCCACGCTCTCCCCACCACTGCTCACCACTGCGCTTACGGGGATGGCCAAGGAAGCGAGGGGGATGGGGGAAAGGGGGGAGGGGGAGGGCAACATGATGGGGGGCACTGTAGGGGACAGGGCAACGTAGGGGTGTGGGACCGGGTGTTTGTGTGCACATGCGGGAAATAAAGGCAGCAGTCAGTAGCCCGGCTCATGCTCCCATTTGTGGGGGACCCGGGTGGGGGACCAGCGTGCAGGGGCATGCCCACGGATCAGCAGGTGGGGCCCCTGGTGGGGGGGGGCATCCCTCACAACTGGGCCCCCTGGGTGATATGGCTCACCAGGGCATTCCGGATCCATTTGGCATAATGGTACTCCCTGGGGTTCTCTGCGTTCACGTAGAGGGGCATGGGACCGGGGGGCTGGTGGGGCTCAGGGTACTCCAGGGCCGCCCCCTCGGTGTCACAGATATTGTGCAGCATGCATCATGCATCGATCACCAGGGCCGAGGTCGAGACGGTGTAATCCAGCCGCCCAGCTACACTCCTCCAGCACTGCTTGAGGGTCCCGAAGGCACGCTCCACCACGGTCCAGCTGGAACACAGGCAGGTATTGTATAACACCTCCACAGGGGTCCTCGATACAGGGTACACTTTCATCAACCAGCGGGTGAGGGGGTAGTTGGGGTCCCCCATGATACAGGGGGGCATCGGGACCCCCTCAATCCACCTCATGCCCATGTCTGCGAAGTCCCCCCGAAGCATCCGGGCATAGAAGGGGAAGGTGGTCATGATCCTGGCATCGTGATTGTGGCCGGAGTTGCCCGTTTAGATGTCTATGAACTGGCCCTGATGATCCACCACCCCCTGCAGGTGCAGGGAGTAGTAACCATGCCAGTTCACATACTTCAGGGCCTCCCCCGGCGGCCGGGTGGAGGATCTTGATGTGGGTGCCACCCACGGCTCCCATGCAGTTGGGGAAGCCTCTGGCCATAAACCCCGTCATCACGGCCCCCTGGTCCACTAGCTGGATCATTCTGTCCAGGAGCACGCCCTCCACCACCTCACACACATCCCGCACGATGCAGGTGACAGTGCTGACCCCCAACCCGAAGTGCTAGGACACCGACCGGCAAGAGTCTGGAGTAGCGAGGGCCCAGACCCCTATGGCCACCCGCTGGACCATGGTGATGGGGTCCCACATGGAGGTGTGCTGCCGCTCCAGCCAGGGTGTGAGGAGCTCCGCTAGGTGGAGCAGGGTGCTCTTGTTCATTCTAAAGTGGGACCTCCAGTCTGGCTCTTCCCAGTGGGCCATCGCCCTCGCCCACCACCCCTGTGGGCGCTCTGTGACCCATAGGGATCTGGCTATGGGCATAGCGAGCTGGGCTGCCCTGCGCAGGGTCTCCCTTGCCCAGAGGATGCACCTGGCAGCCCAACGGAGCAGTGCGGGCCGGGTCCAGCTCCGGCTCACAGCCTGCCAATCCGCCCCAAAGAGTCGCAGCACCCTGAGCCGCACTCGGGCTCTCCTGTGCCTGTGGTGGGCCCGGAAGCCCCATGCGGCTGCGTGGGCCAGGGCAACCCGCACCCGGGAGGCCAGTTGCACCTCCGCGGTCAGGAGGCACAGCTGCTCGGTGTGGTCACAGAACCACTCGGCTGCGAGCGCGAGGAACATCCAATAGGCCGCTGCCCTGTCGCGCTCCATGGTGGTGGGGCCCGAGGGGAGGTGCAGAGCTGTTATACAGGGCCTCTGAAGGTAGGGATGTCTGGGGGGCGGGCCCCTGGGGGGCCATGGCCTTCCCCAGGGGGGGCACAGGGCATGGGTGCATGCAATTGGGTGCACCGGCAGCTGGGGCACCTGCCCTAACTCCTGCATGGGCGCACAGTTTTGCGCGCTCGCAGGACAGCTGCATTCCATCAGCCCTCTCCACCACCAGCCCAGCCCCCCTCCCCCCACTGTTTGCTGCAGGATGGCCTTGAAGGCGCGATTAGCCGGACAGGGAGATCGCTGTTGTGTTGTGCAGCTGGGCCGGTTCCGCGCCCCATGCCTCGCACTGTTGTGCTACAATGTTGTGGTTCGTGCCCACATTCCCTGTACTCGGGACCCCTCAGTGCCCCTCCCAGCCCTGGAGGGTGTTTTTGCCGCTGGGGCTCTATGTCATTCTCCCTGTCGTGCCGGACCATGGCTGGCTGCCCATCCATGGGGCTCCCACTCCCTGGCTCCCATGGGGCCCCCCATATCTGGACCTTCCACGAGACCATGTCTCTGTGTGACCTGTGGCATACCCCAGCCGTGCAGCTGCTCCTGGGCACCCCGGGCAGCCGTGCGGGTGCCTATGAGAGCATAAGATCTGGACTCCATTACTTCGACTATGAGGTGAGCGCTTGTGATTGCCAGCTGCATACGGAGGCCCTGGGGCTTGTTCGCTTCCCTGAGGGGCGCATCCCAGACAAGCGGTGCTCCCATGTGCCCTGGACCAGGGCAGAGACTGTGTCTGCACTGGTGGTGTGCGGTATGGGCACCTTCATGGAGTGCCTTGATGAGGGTGGCCCTGCCTTGGCCGTGTCCTACTTTTCCTGTGTTCACTGGGCGCGTGGGTACATATTCTGTGGCCCCCTTCTGCTGCCTGCTGTGTGCCGGAGCCTTCCGTGGCAGAGATGTTGACCCTGTTGGGGGTGTGGGCCCATGTGGACATCCAGCTGGCTCTCTCCATGCATGATCCCTTCAAGGCGTACTACCTAATAGCGCACCACATGTCCATGCAGGGGTACCACCGGGGCTTGCTCTATTGGCCCCACCTGGTTCACTGGGTGTGGCACCCAGGCCCTGGGCTCGCTGTGGCCCCCAGTGGCAGCCTGTGACTCCCGGTGGTCCTCCCGGCCCCCTCGGTGTTGTGCTCCCGTGTGGGCCCCTACCCCGGTCCGGGGGGCGCGGTCCCCGTTGGCTGCTCCCACCCTGATGTCTCTGCCGTGGTGTTCACCTGCCTGCTTCATGGGGTGCTGCTGCCCCTGGCTGTGGCCCAGAGCCCCCTCCGGGCCCCCCCGGTTGCCCTTCCGAGTGCCTGGGTAGCCTCTCCGACCAGCCCCTGTCCAGCTGCCTGTCCGCATCCGCCAGTGCTTCCACCTGCGGCGGACCCCCCCCATCTTGAGTGCTTGTGTGACCTGGGGGTTGGGCCCCCCTGGACTGGGCCATGGTGTTTCCCTGGGGGGGTTCATGTCGTTGGACCTGGAGCACCTCTCTGCCTGTCCTGGCTGCCCTCCCTCTGGCCCTCTGTGACTGTGGGGCCACCGTTCCCCTTCTGGACCATCTCCACTGGGCTCGCTGTGCCTTGTGGGCCCCCATCATGCCTTGGTCCTGGGGTCCTGTCCCCCCTTTCTGAGACTGCCTGTGTTGCTGTGGGGGCGCCTATGTGGACTGTAATGCTGTGGGGGTGGGAGGCTGATGCAGCCTGTGTCCTGCCCTGCCCCTTTGCAGTGCCCCCCTTCTTCCATGTCCCCCCCTGCTCCCGTTGTTCCTTGTGCTTTGTCCGGGCACCCCTGACCCCCCTTCCCGACCTTTCCCTTGGGTGGGTGCTCCCGCGTGTGCATGTGTGTGTGTGCCTGGGCGTGTGGTCATGCTGTGTATTGTGCTGTGGATCCGCTGTGTGTGTGCACCTGCTGCGTGTGGTACCTGTCCGCCTCTTGTCCCTCTTCCCCCCTCCCTTCCCGTTTCCCTTGTGTGGGCGTTCCCTTGTGTGCCTTTTGGCTTCATTTGCCCTCAGGCGGCCATGTGTGTGTCCCGCCCCTGCCCGGTGTCTTCTGGGTGTTTTGACCATGGCTGGGGATTAGCGTCACATCTGTTTCGCTGCCCCGATCCGTGATGTGTCGGCCCAATTCCCGGTCGTGGTCCTGGTCCTGTCACGTCTGTTTGGGACTTTTATTCACCCCGCACCATGGTTGTTTTATTCACCCCCACTGGGGATCCACTGTGGTGAACCGCCCGCCCGTAATGTCTGAAATTACCCTCTCTCTCCTCTATCAAAATCCTTGTTCATGCCCTGGTCATCTCTCGGCTCAATTACTGTAACCTCCTTTTGAGTGGCCTCCCCCGCTCTCCCCTTTCTTCTCTTATCTCCATCAAAAACTCTGCTACCAGGGTCATCCACCTTGCCCGTCGCTTTGTTCACATGCAGCCCCTCCTCCTCTTTCTTCACTAGCTCCCCCTTTTTGAATGAATCCTTCACAAGCTCCTAGTCTTCACCAATAAAGTTCTTCAATACCTTGATCCCCCCTACCTCTCTGCACTAATTTCCCTCTGTATTCCAGTCCGTGAATTCTGCTCCACCTCTGTCCCCTCTCTCGCCTTCCCACACCTCCCCTGATCCCCTAACCACCTTCGTCTCTTCTTCCTAGCTGCCCCCCATGCCTGGAATGCCCTCCCAGTCCACATCCGCCTCGCCCCCTCCCTTCATACCTTCAAATCCCTCCTCAAGACTCACCTCTTCTGCTCTCCCCTCCCTGATTCCTCGCTCCCTCACCTAACTTCTGCTGATATCCTCCATCCAATAAAATCTGTTACCTGAGGTCTGTGTACTCATTAGAGGTGGGACTCCGGGCCCATTACCGGCTACCGGATTTACCTTTTACTGGTTCTCAAAGAACCGGATTCCCGGTTTAAATCAGGTATACCGGTACCGGTTTTATTTCATTGAGTTCAATGGGGCACTGTGTCCCCATTGAAATCAATGAAATAAATAGTCTACAATTAATTCCTCCCCCCTCCCCCTCCCAGGCTGCGCGGGTGGAAGGGGGGACACCCCCCACCCACCCTGCCCAGCCTGGATTTTTGTTTAAAAAAAGACTCAGAGCCCACCCCCCAGCACCAGCGGCCG
>QEPC01008676.1:467015-500936 GCA_003113815.1 Sphenodon punctatus | reverse complement strand
GTTTTTTTTACTTTTTTGGTGGGGCTTTTTACATTGCAGCCATTTTTAAATGGCTGCAATGTAAAAAAATCCGGTACCCGGAATCCGGTAACTGGACCGGATTTACCGGGTCGAATCCGATAATGCCGGTACGCCCGGTACCAGCATTATCGGATTCCGGATTTACCGGTTTTCCCGTGCCTAGTACTCATATCCTCACCACAAGGACCAGCCAGCCATCATTCTTGATGTTACCAAGTCAAGCAGGTGCACCTCAGACCTCACATATTCATGAATGTTACACCCTTTGTCTCTTCCTCTGTTCTCCTTCCTTTGTCCCCACCCCACTTCTGTCTCTCAGATTTTAAGCCCTAGGGCGGGGACCATGCCTACTCCATTACTTTGTGAAGCACCAGGTATATGCTGTTATATAGAAATGCTTGCTAATAATTAATCATTGATAATTAATAATTAATACGCTCTCAATGGGGAATTAGTTCTCCATTTCCCAACCTTATTCAGTTACAGTCTCTCTCCAGCCAAGAATCATCTCTCTGGCAACCCTAATCTCCAAGGTCCATATATCCAGGACCTTTGCCTCTGGCTCATTTGACCTCCTGGCTCAGGCACTTATTCTCCCATAGCCAGTGTCCCAGTTCCCCAAACAGCCCTTTCTTCCTGGCTGCTTAGTGTTTTTAGTATTTTTATTCTGTCCAGTCTTTATCAGTGTGTAGCCTTTGTACTCACAGGGTCCTCTGAGCTATCTTGGCCTCAGGGCTAGTTACTTATCTATCAAAGCCCAGAAGAACCACTCACAGCTCAGGTAACACTCTCTGTTGGAACCATTTAGTTATAGTCCCTCCTGCACAACCTGTTCCCACAGCAGCCTCCACTTCAGTGCTGTCCACAGTCACTGGCAGCATCTGCAGCCCTGCTAGCCCAGACACTTGTCCAGAATTAGCTGTTTCTTAAAGGGGCCGTGTTCCAGAGGGACTCTGCCCTGTTACATATCTCCACACTTTTTTGCAATGGGGCTACTTCAAAATCCATGCTGGCCGGAGTATATAGAGTCATTACAAATACCACAGGTTATTTATCTTCTTTACCCTTCTCAGTTCATACAATAGATCTTTGTCACCCACACCACAGAAGAAGATACGTACGCATGTTAGGAATTCAAAGGCTGCAGTCTTTATTCCAATGCCATCTCAATTCAAATCAGGTTATCTGAGGAGGTGACCTTCCCCATTCTAGGTCCAGCAAGAAATAGTAAATGATTAACAAAAAAATGGAGGAGCAGCTTAATGTACTCTGATGTACTACCCACAAACTATTCTCTAATGTCTAGGTCACTCTGTCCCCCTAGCCACCTGATGTTCTAGTGACCTGAAGAAAGCAAGGAGGAGCCACCTGAGACCTCCCTGTCCTTGAATGGTTATCTTGACCTTCCCCTCCTGGGCTGCTGACTGAACTCCATCACTATGGGGATGTGCACAGTAACTCTCTTTTGTTTTCATTATTACTTCCATTTTTGTTATTAAATGTCATTAATTTTCATTATATTTCAATACTCTTCGTTTTGTTTTTGTTATTCCTTTTGGGTTTTTTTTACATTGGTTTTAATAGAACACACATTTTCAGCTGTAACTTCATTGATTTTCATTCAGTGTAGATGAAACATGGAGGGATTGTACCACAAATGGAGGCCATTATTCTTGCCACATTTCAGAAAGTTTGGATATAGGGATCCAATTTTATAAGCAGTTTAAATTTGTGATTTTAAGAAAAGCTACATACCCATTTCTGGATGTAGCATCTTTACCTTCCATTAAGTTTAGACAAAACTTTAATGGTTTATACCCCTTCCCCAGGTTACTATTTCTGACAAATTTCAGAAAAAATGGATAAAGGGTTCTGTTGTTATAACTAATTTACTTGTAAATACATTTCTAGCTGTAACATCTTTGTACTCCATCTAGTTTAGATGGAATTTGGCAGGATTGTACCTCATGCCTTCAGAATAATCCATGCCATATATCAGAAATATTTGATAAGGATCCTAATTTTATAAGACTGCACAGAATCTGAAGAGAATGAGCCTGTGCCAGGGATTCTCTAATGTTTGTTATGGTGGTACATGACTTGTTTGTGATGCCAACTGGCCAGCAGAAATTTTAATAATATATCCTCATACTGTTATGTGAGCACCCCAACCCCCCCCCCCCAACTTGCTACTGGGAAGTTGGAAGCACCTGTTTAGGAAAAAGCCAATAAGGGACTCTCTTATATTCTCTGTTAGCATGCTGCAGGATGTTATTGTAATAATAATTGGCCAGCCTGGATGTGTGAACAATTGGTCCTGAAAAGCTGGAAGCAGCAGTAAGAGAGACCAAACACATCTCTGTCCCAGGGGAGTGAATGTCTTTAAAATACTAACCAAATTGTCCAAAGGAGATTATCTGTCATCTATGCTGCTGCATCTTTCATCCCTGCTCACACAGACTTTAGTCTGGGTGGGCACCCTATGTGCATGGGGGTTTCCATCAACTTGCAGAGAACACTCCAGGAGGGGACAGGAGGACCTTGATGAAAATTGAGACACTTTATCAAATCTTTCTGTAATTTGGTAGATATTATTCTGAAGGTGTGAGATATAATCCTGCCAAAGTTCATGTAACCTGGGTGGAAAAAAAGACATTGCAGCCAGAAATGTATTTATAAGTAAAATAATTATAACATCAGGACCCTTTACCCAATCTTTCTGAAGTTTGGTATAGATAGTAACATTGGCATGGGTTATAATAGTGCTATGTTTTGTCTAAATTGGATGGAAGACAAAGAAGTTACAGCCAGAAATGAGTATGCAGCTTTTCTTAAAATTACAAAATTCAATTGCTTATAAAATTGGATCCCTTTACCCACAGTTTCTGAAATTTCGGAGGCATAATGACATCTGTTTGGGGGTACAACCCCTTTACATTTAATCCAGATTGGATAAAAAATGAAAATGTTATAGCTGTAGGAACACACCTATACCCACACATGACTCAATACTCTTAGGCCCAGTTCAGGTCCTTCGACGCCACAATAGACCAAGCCCCTTCTATGCCAGTCACAATAGTCCAGAGCCTGCTCAACTCTTTTGGCATCTTTGCTGTTACTCACAGTCCCTCTAATTCACCAGTGTCTCAGAGCTCCACCAGACTCTCACCCTCAGCTCTTTTGGCAGCTGTGCAGTTATTTACAGTCCTTCTAATTCACCAACATCTCAGAGCTCCACCAGACTCACGCCTTCAGCTTCCTTACAGCATCCAGGACACTCCCGTCCATGCCAGCATGCTCGTTTCTGGTCTGTGGGATTCCCAGCAGTGTCTCCCCACTGCCCTCTCACACAGGCTCCTCCTGCGACTCTTTAAATTAATTGTTTCCTTTACTCAACCAATCAGGGCCAGCTCTGGACCCACCCTTCACTCACTATAAGTGGCATGGCTATCCTGCCACCTCCTGACTGTTAGCAGATGCTTCTTCAAGTGCTGCTGGCTGCTCCAACCTTAAAGTGACAGGCACAGAGACTCCAAGTCACCTGGATTGGGGATGGCACAAATCTTCCTGCTACAGATAATTTTTCTTTATTTCATTATTGCTCCCCCCTACCTCTCTGCACTTATCTCCCTCCATACTCCAGCCCATGCACTTTGTTCCTCCTATGTCCCTTTTCTAACCCTTCCACGCCTTCCCTGCTCCCCTAACCGCCTTCGTCTCTTCTCCCTTGCTTCCCCCTATTCCTGGAACTCCCTCCCTGTCCACATCCACCTTGCCTCCTTCCTTCATACTTTCAAATCTCTCCTTAAAACTCACCTCTTTCGCTCTACTCTATCTGACTCTTTATCCTGCTGAACCAGTATATCCTATACCTATGGTCTGTGTACCCTTATCTTTGCCACCTGGACCTGCCTGCTGTTATTGTCAACGTAACCAAGCCAAGTACGTGCACCCGAGACCTCACATCTTCATGAATGTTAGACCCCTTGTCTCTCCCTCTGTTTCCCTTCCTATGTCTCTCCCCAGCTCCCATCTCTCAGATTGTAAGCCCTAGGGCAGGGATCGTGTCTATTTTGTTACTTTGTAAAATTCCAGGTAAACTGCTGGCACTATATAAATATTTGTATAGTAATAATAATAATAATAATAATAAATAATGAATTAATTGTTGTTGTTGTTATTTTCATTCATTTTTATTGTTCAGTAATGAAAATGAAAGAGCCCTCTTTCATTTTCATTACTCTAATAACAAAAATGAAATGCACACCTGTATCCTTCACTCCTTGCTCATGACTTAGCCAGGCAGCCCCATCTCTTAAGAATAAGAGATCTCTTTGAAAAATTGTTTAAGTACTGAACTTAAATAATAAGAACTGACTGAAATCCTGAAAGAGTGTGACAATAAACCAAAATCAGTTCAATTAGTCAAATTCTGGTTAATACACACTGTGAGGAAGGTAAGGCTGAAATGAATAGTAAAAATGTTATTTGCAAGTATTTCCAAGTTTCCGAATACTGGGTCTGAGTGTTTGTCCGGTCCTTGGAAACTTGGATGAATACTCAGTAAAATAAAACCAAATACAGAGTATTTTCTGAATACCGAGTACCAAATCACTTTATATAGGGGCAGGAAAAGCCCTGTATGTTGGTCTGAGTACTGGACTGAGTAATGAATACCGAGTACCATTCTGATTCCTCAGTTACTCGGTACTCGGTAAAACTGAGTCAAACACCAAGATATTCACTAAAAACTAGTAATTTCAAATACCGCATTTCAGCACTAGAGGAAGGCAAAAAACTACCAAGCACCATGCCAATCAGTGCCCAGCAGAAAAAATTCCTCCCCAGTCCCCAATAACAGGCAAACAGCTATGCCCACAGTGAATTATACAATAGGATGGGTGGGTGCTTTCTATTCTCAGGCTTAGCAGTGTGAACTGCCACTCTATGCACCACTATGGGTGATTTCAGACGTTACGAGAACACGGTGAACCACGGTGAATACCCACCTGTGGTCACTGTGTCTCGTATGTCTGTTCGCGGCGCGCCAGATGTTGGCCACGGTCAATCCCCACATGGGGTTCGTTTGAACCACGCTTCCCGGGCTAGCCGGGGGAAGGTCCCGGGAAGCGTGGNAATTTGTCATTTTCATTTTCATAAATATCAACACTTCATTTTTGTTTTTGCATTCATTTTCTATTTCCATTGTTTTCAATGGAAAGCATATTTTTGACTGTAATGTTTTTGTTTTTCATTATATTTGAATTGTGCTTGTAAGTATTGTACCTCAAATAGAAGGCATTACATGTACCAAAGTCCAGAAATATTGGATAAAGGAATCAGATTTTATAAGCAGTTGAATTATGCTATTTTGCAAAAGGGATGCCCAAGTGGCCCCTGCCCCATCAGGGGCAAGGGACAGGGGCAGGCTTGCACTCACCCTCTCATTCCCACAGGGCAACCCCGGCCGCTGGCGTCCCCAGGGCCCGTGGCCCCAGCGCAGCACATGCGGGAGTACCGGGCACAGGTCAGCAGGCAGAGGGAGGAACAGGCAAAGGAGATCGTGCAGAACACCATGGAACAGGGGGAGAGGATGATCGAGGCCGTGGCCCGCATGGAGGCGGCCATCGAGTGGTACCTAGAGCGAGGTGAGGGACCAGAGGCTCCAGGCCGAGGTGCGCCTGGAGTGGCACCAGTAGCGCAGGGACCACAGCAGGCAGAAGGAGCTGCTCAGGGGCCTGAGGCAGGACATTCAAGCCATGGTGCGGGAGCACGCCCTCAAGATGGACAGGTCCCATGACATAGGGACCTCCCTGCTTCTGCACGCCGGCATGATGTGCACCTATGTGATGGCAGGTGCACCCCCGGGCACCCTGCCTGCCCAGGTCCCAGTGCCGGGACCCTAGGCAGCCCCGCCACCTGCCCAGGTGCCCCATATGCCCCCACCCCCACAGGGGCCCCACATCCGCCTCCCAGTGCCCCCGGCACTCCGGAGGGTTCAGCACTCCTGGGGGCCACCCAGGGCCCCGGCCACGCTCTCCCCACCACTGCTCACCACTGCGCTTACGGGGATGGCCAAGGAAGCGAGGGGGATGGGGGAAAGGGGGGAGGGGGAGGGCAACATGATGGGGGGCACTGTAGGGGACAGGGCAACGTAGGGGTGTGGGACCGGGTGTTTGTGTGCACATGCGGGAAATAAAGGCAGCAGTCAGTAGCCCGGCTCATGCTCCCATTTGTGGGGGACCCGGGTGGGGGACCAGCGTGCAGGGGCATGCCCACGGATCAGCAGGTGGGGCCCCTGGTGGGGGGGGGCATCCCTCACAACTGGGCCCCCTGGGTGATATGGCTCACCAGGGCATTCCGGATCCATTTGGCATAATGGTACTCCCTGGGGTTCTCTGCGTTCACGTAGAGGGGCATGGGACCGGGGGGCTGGTGGGGCTCAGGGTACTCCAGGGCCGCCCCCTCGGTGTCACAGATATTGTGCAGCATGCATCATGCATCGATCACCAGGGCCGAGGTCGAGACGGTGTAATCCAGCCGCCCAGCTACACTCCTCCAGCACTGCTTGAGGGTCCCGAAGGCACGCTCCACCACGGTCCAGCTGGAACACAGGCAGGTATTGTATAACACCTCCACAGGGGTCCTCGATACAGGGTACACTTTCATCAACCAGCGGGTGAGGGGGTAGTTGGGGTCCCCCATGATACAGGGGGGCATCGGGACCCCCTCAATCCACCTCATGCCCATGTCTGCGAAGTCCCCCCGAAGCATCCGGGCATAGAAGGGGAAGGTGGTCATGATCCTGGCATCGTGATTGTGGCCGGAGTTGCCCGTTTAGATGTCTATGAACTGGCCCTGATGATCCACCACCCCCTGCAGGTGCAGGGAGTAGTAACCATGCCAGTTCACATACTTCAGGGCCTCCCCCGGCGGCCGGGTGGAGGATCTTGATGTGGGTGCCACCCACGGCTCCCATGCAGTTGGGGAAGCCTCTGGCCATAAACCCCGTCATCACGGCCCCCTGGTCCACTAGCTGGATCATTCTGTCCAGGAGCACGCCCTCCACCACCTCACACACATCCCGCACGATGCAGGTGACAGTGCTGACCCCCAACCCGAAGTGCTAGGACACCGACCGGCAAGAGTCTGGAGTAGCGAGGGCCCAGACCCCTATGGCCACCCGCTGGACCATGGTGATGGGGTCCCACATGGAGGTGTGCTGCCGCTCCAGCCAGGGTGTGAGGAGCTCCGCTAGGTGGAGCAGGGTGCTCTTGTTCATTCTAAAGTGGGACCTCCAGTCTGGCTCTTCCCAGTGGGCCATCGCCCTCGCCCACCACCCCTGTGGGCGCTCTGTGACCCATAGGGATCTGGCTATGGGCATAGCGAGCTGGGCTGCCCTGCGCAGGGTCTCCCTTGCCCAGAGGATGCACCTGGCAGCCCAACGGAGCAGTGCGGGCCGGGTCCAGCTCCGGCTCACAGCCTGCCAATCCGCCCCAAAGAGTCGCAGCACCCTGAGCCGCACTCGGGCTCTCCTGTGCCTGTGGTGGGCCCGGAAGCCCCATGCGGCTGCGTGGGCCAGGGCAACCCGCACCCGGGAGGCCAGTTGCACCTCCGCGGTCAGGAGGCACAGCTGCTCGGTGTGGTCACAGAACCACTCGGCTGCGAGCGCGAGGAACATCCAATAGGCCGCTGCCCTGTCGCGCTCCATGGTGGTGGGGCCCGAGGGGAGGTGCAGAGCTGTTATACAGGGCCTCTGAAGGTAGGGATGTCTGGGGGGCGGGCCCCTGGGGGGCCATGGCCTTCCCCAGGGGGGGCACAGGGCATGGGTGCATGCAATTGGGTGCACCGGCAGCTGGGGCACCTGCCCTAACTCCTGCATGGGCGCACAGTTTTGCGCGCTCGCAGGACAGCTGCATTCCATCAGCCCTCTCCACCACCAGCCCAGCCCCCCTCCCCCCACTGTTTGCTGCAGGATGGCCTTGAAGGCGCGATTAGCCGGACAGGGAGATCGCTGTTGTGTNGGGATCCCCCCGGCACCTCTGTTGTGCCGTTACGGGGTGACCCCGATGGGGAACAAAGCCGGTGGTGCCGGTACGGGGCCAATGGCCCGCGTAACGTCTGAAAATACCCTTTGTTTTGCCTGGGAAATACTTTCAGTGGCATGGTGCCAGTTCTGCCCTCTGGTCTGTACTGCACTGTGGTATGCAGACATGCCTCCTTCCTTTTTTAGGGGTGGGAGAAAGACCCCTGCCCTCACAACCCTGTCTGAGTGGCAGTCAAGGGGCAAGGGCAATAATCCATAACAATCACAATTTTGCAATAACTCTTTTTCCTCTTGGTTTCTGGCTCAGTCACCTTCACCCCACAGCCATTCTTCACTTCATTTATCCTAGGGAGCTACCTCCATCCAGGTCATCACTCTCAACGCATCTGGGGAGCCACCTCCATCCAGACTGCTTTTATCTTTCCTAGTCCTTCTAGGGTTAGGCCAGTCTGTGTGTCCTTATTCTTTTTCCTGGGCCTCTCTTCACTTCCTTACTCCACTGGGTCTTGTCTTTCTCTTCTGACCTCTCTTGGGATTCTATACTTCTCTGGCCATCTAGGTATGAGCACGCTTTCTTTAGGTGCCCACCTCCCGGCAATCCCAGCACTTTCTCTGTCTAGCGCTTCTACTGGGGCATGTTTGTGTCACATGTAGTCATGTAGTGCTGCAACTTGGTCTTTGATTTTCCTCAGACAACACCGAGGATGGATGTATTCACCTTGATTTTCCAGGGTCTGAAGTTCTGCGGATGGGCCCCTGAAATTTCAGTCCTCGGAAAACCTCAGCTGAGTGCAGGCATGTGCAGTCACCAGACCCCTGCTCCCTCTTCCCTGGCCTCTGATGGACAGGGAGAGAATAGACTAATGGGGGCCAGGGAAGGGGGGCTGGGGGCCTAGTGGGGGCTCAGTGGCAGGTTGCTTAAGGGGGTGGCGGCTTAGCTGGGGCTCAAGGGTAGCGTACTCACCCTCTGGAGGGGGTCTAGGGCTCGGTAAGTTTTTTTAAAAAGGGGGGGGGAGCTGTGGGCACCATCTTGGAAATGACTGAGCATTCTCAGAAGGGCTATTTGGCCTTTCTGAGTATGCTTAACTCCCCCCCCAATCTTTTTTTAAACTTACCCAGTCTGAAGGAAGCCATGTGTCACCAGAACCCCTCCAGAAGATGAATACTCTACCCCTGGGACTCCACCTCAACTTCCGTGACCCAGTCCCTCCTCACAGGATCCCTCTGTCCTCTGCCCCCTCCTCCCCCCATCCTCAGAAACTGTCCGAGTATTCTCCAAGGGTCCTCAGATCAACCCAAATGCTCAGGACTGGTTCTCGGGTCCTCAGGAACACACACAATTTTTTTTAAAAAAATATTTGGTTCAGCCATAGATACATGCTCTTGTTCATTGCAACCCAACACCTTTTAATTTTTTTAGCTTGGGGACTCCCCTTTACCCCATTTTCTCACTTGCCCTGCCCTGGGTCAACCACAGCTTTTTCCTGCTGACTTGGTGGCCAATGTTGGGGTTTCCCACATTCTTTACTGAACTGTAGCAGGTTCATGCCCACCTGTGGTAAGTCTTGGCTGAATCAGGCCTAATAGTCATGCTTGACAGGGGAATTAAACTCATAGATCTTTATTATACACCTCCACCAGTTATCACTGCCCCATCTAGACAGGCACAGTCTGTTGGCCTGGCTATTTCCAGTCCAGCACTTCGGGTAACTTACACTGTTACTCTGAAAGTCTTTCTGGCTCAGACACCTTACCTGGCGGCAATGTCCTTGGCTAAACCTCTCCTCAATCCCCCTGCTTCCCCCAAGGTCTTCCCAGTTCAGTAGCCTCTCTCTACTGAGCTCCCAGCTCAGGTTTTATTCCTCTGGGATGACTACTACCATGCCCTAACCCAGCTGGACTCTCCAATTAGGCATGGTACTCCCACTTGCAGGCACTCCCACCCAGTGCCTGCATTCTCACTAGCACCAGCAACCTTGCAGGTGCTAGCTTTTCTTAAAGGGCCAGAGCCACCCGAGGACTCTGCCCTGTTACAGAGAGGCTGAAAGCTTATGTCACAACATGAGAAAGCAAGGAATTATTTATTGATCATTGCAGAAGGTGACACAAATTTCTCTCTGGCCTGAGTCCTCAGCTCCAGCACAGAGACTTTGGGAGAGGGGATGTATGTGGAGGGGCAGATGATGGATGCTAGGGGTTGGTTGCCCTCTGACCTTTGCTCGCTCAGAGGAAAAACCAATGAGTTTCCTTTAGTCCTTGTTCTGACAGCTGTGTTATTAAGAGAAGAGGAGAGGAGGCCAGGCCAGGCATGGAGTCTGGTCCTCTCCCCTGAATCAACTTAAATGCCAAATGATTGAAAATGAAGGTTGGCAGTACCACCTCAGGGCTTCACACATTGCTTTTATCAATGTTTGCACCGCTACTTTTATGGATATGCCCCTTGTCAGTGAGATTTATAGAGTGCAGGGATGAGATCAGCTGGGGCATTGTCCCTTGCCAGTCAAAACTCCTTCCTCCTTTCCACTCAAACAGCTGTGACAGGATTACCCTCTTCTCTCCTACACTGCATTCCTATCCTGTAGAATTCACTACCTCCGAGGGCAATGGAGTCAAATGCTATTGATGGATCTTAAAAAGGACTAGTAAATTTTTTGAGTAATAATAACACTGGTGGTTATACATGCTACTGTGTGTTAGGAGTGCTCAATCCTCATGCTGAGGGTCAGGCTCTGATTGCTTCAGGGGCAGAAGGGAGATTCCCCCTCCATTTACAACATTATTTAATTGGCCAGATGTGCTACATCCTCTGAATTATGACACTGTTCATTTCTGAAGACATAGCTGCAGACTCTGGAGGGGACTAATGCTCTGGCATGACCAGTCCTAATCCTTGCATTAGGGAAGCATTTTGATTTTTATTGTGTTTTTACAGAGTGCTTCATTCCCAGTTGGCAAGAGCATCTCTCAAATGGCCTCGCTGTACAGAGGGGGATGGGTGGGTGAGCCATGTGAAAGCTCTGGTTGAGGACAGAGACATTAATTGATGTAGGGTGGGAAACTGTGCATGGGAAAGAGGCTAATTTTGGGAACTCCTTTCCCCATCTTTACAGGTCAGAGCTAGTTGGAAGGTACCAGGAAATGAAGAGGACTGCCACCATAGCTGTGAAGTGTGATTCTATAGGATGGCTCTGTCCAGGCTCTATGCAGTTCAGCTATTTTACTTGGGAGTCACAGCAGGATTCTGTTGACACGGGGTCATCATTCTGTCTGTTGGATTTAAATGAATGTTTTGCAAGGGATGTAAAAATGCTGAGGAAAGGAAAGGATTGTCTTTTGTACATCAAAAATGGGATATATTGGGAGAGTATGTCTTCTCCAGTTCCCACAGCAGTTTTAGATTGATCTTTGGTGTGTTAAGGAGATTGTCCCACCTCACTTTATACTACATTGATGGTTTGCCAGGTCCTGGATTAGCCTTTGTTTAATAGACACATTCAGACATCTCCCTTTACTGGGTCACTGAACAGATCTGAACCTGCTATGGTGTTTGTATCAAGTAACAGGGAATGGCAGATATTTAGTCCTGTTCAGGTTATTTTGCTGGGGAGAGTCTGGGCAGACAGGAGTAGTACATTCCTCCTTCTGTCTGTCTTTCACTGTTTAAGTGGCCAAGTCACTCCTGAGCACAGCAGAGCAAACAATTTGTAGTAAATAAATAATTCAGTGATTTTTTCCTCTCTTGCTGTTGGCCAAATGCCTGTGAGCAGCTGAGACTTTTGTCAGAGTCATTCACAACTGAGCATGATTCAAGGAAAGATTCCTGTCAATAATGACTTTTAACACATAGATTGAAATTGGTTGAGGATATCTGGTGCCGAAAATTGGAAATCCAAGCAGTGCGGTTTTGACTGATCACATACATCACATGACAGTGGGTACTTTCAGATGTTACGGGCGGCCGGTTCACCACAGCGAACCACCAGGGGGGGCGAACAGCGCAACCACGCCCGGGGGTTGGAAAACGACCCAAACAGACGTGCCGGCAACGGGACCACGGCCCGGAACCGGGCCGCATCATCGCGGGCCATGGCAGCACAACAGACGTGCAGCCGAACCCCCGGCGGGCGCTAAACCCCCACAAGGCACCGGGCAGGGGCGGGACACAGACATGGCCGACTGAGGGCAAACGAAGCCACAAGGCACTCAAGGGAACGCCCACACAAGGGAAACGGGAAGGGAGGGGGGAAGAGCGAGAACAGGCTGACAGCCGGCTCACACAGCGGTCCCGCAGCAGGGCACAATGCACGGCCACACGCCCGGGCACACACACACACACCAGGGAAAGGCCGGGAAGGGGGGAAGGGGCGCCCGGAACGCCCCACCCGGAACACCGGCAGGGAGGGGGGGGGCACCACCACGGGGCAAGGCACGGACAGCAGCAACCCCCACCCCCACACCACCCCAGTCCAGTCCAGTCCAAGGAGGTGCCCCCACAGGAACAGAGGCAGTCTCGGAGGGGGGGGGGGACCCCCGGAGCAAGGCACGTTGGGGGCCCCCAAAGCACAGCGAGGCCGGCGGAGGGGCGCCAGGAGGAGGAGGAAGGGGGCCCCACAGTCAAAGGCTGGCACAGGCAGGGCAGCCGGGTCCAGCGGTGCTCCTCCGCAGCACCAGCGACGCTCAGGCAGCACCCACGGAGTCACGGGGATGGAGGGGGCCCAGGACCACGGCCAGGGGCAGCAGCAAGCAGCGAGGCGGGCGGGAGCTCACCGAGGTGGGGTCCGCAGGTCGGGAGCGGCCAGCGGGGACCAGGCCCCCCCCCCGGGCCGGGGCGGGAGCCCACACGGGGGCACCACGCCGGGGGGGGCAGGCCAGCGACGCGGGGCTCACGGGCCGCTGCCGGGGGCCCCGCTGGCCCCAGGGCCCGGGTGGCCCGCCCGGTGGACCAGGTGGGGCCAGTGCAGCATGCCCCGGCGGTACCCCTGCAAGGACATGTAGTGGGCGATCAGGTAGTAGGCCTCGAAGGGATCGGGCATGGTGAGGGCCAGCTGCACATCCACACGCGCCCACACCGCCAACAGGGATGACATCTCCACCGCGGAGGGCTCCGGCACACAGCAGGCAGCAGAAGGGGGCCACGGAAGATGCCCCAGCTCCAGAAGCCGCTGGAACGCCGCCCCACGGGTGCGCTGGTACCCACGGGCCCCGTGAACACAGGAGAAGTAGGTCACGGCCAAGGCAGGGCCACCCTCGGCCAGGCACTCCGAGTAGGCGCCCAGACCACACACCACCAGCGCTGACACGGTCTCCGAGGCGCTCCAGGGCACATGGGCGCACAGCACCTCCGGGATGCGCCCCTCGGGGAAACGAGCCAGCCCCAGGGCCTCCGCATGCAGCCGGCAATCACGGGCGCTCACCACATGGCCAAAGTAACGGAGCCCGGAGCTCAGGCTCTCGTAGGCACCTGCACGGCTCCCCGGCCCGGCCAGGAGCAGCTGCACGGCAGGGGTGTGCCACAGGTCGCACAGAGACATGGTCTCGCGGAAGGCCCAGATATGGGGGGCCCCTTGGGGGCCGGACAGCGGGAGCCCCATGGATGGGCAGCCAGCCATGGTCCAGCACAACAGGGAATGGGACACGGAGCCCGGAGGGCACACAGACTGCCCAGGGCCGGGAGAGGCTCGGCCCGGCCCCCGGGACAGGGAACACGGGCCCGCACCGCAACATTGTAGCACAACAGAGCGAGGCGTGGGGTGCGGGCCCGGCACAGCTGCAGAGAACAACAGCGAGCTCTCTGTCTGCCTAATCGCACCTTCAAGGCCATCCCGCTACAAACAGCGAGGGGAGGGGGCCCGGGGTGCTGGGGGCGGGAGCAGCCGGAACGCACCGGCACAGGGCGCGCGCAGGCCCGCGAGGCCGACCCCCGGGCGGAGCCACCAGCACCGGGCCGCCATAAGCGCTCCCAGCCCCCACCGGGGCCCCAGCACCATGGAGCGCGATAGGGCAGGTGGGAACTGGATGTTCCTCGCGCTCGCGGCTGAGTGGCACCGTGACCACACTGAGCAGCTGTGCCTCCTGACCGAGAGGGTGCACCTGGCCGTCCGCCTGCGCTATGTCCTGGCCCTGCGGGCTGGCGTGCGCCTCCGGGGCCAGCAGGCCCGCAGGAGAGTCCGTGGCCGGCTCAGGGCTCGGCGCCGGGCCTGGGGGGCGTGGCTGGCCGCCTGCCGGAGCCTCACCCGGCCCGCTGCGCTCCGAGGGGCCGCGAGGCGGTTCCGCTGGGCAACGCAGACCCTCCGCCGGGCAGCGCTGCTGGCTATGCCCATAGCGCGGAGCCTATGGGTCACGGAGCGGCCCCAGGCCTGGTGGGAGCGGGCCCAGGCCCACTGGGGGGAGGCCGAGTGGGGGTCCCACTTCCGGATGGGCAAGGCCACCCTGCTGCGCCTAGCGGAGCTCCTCGCGCCCTGGCTGGAGCGGCAGCACACCTCCATGCGGGAGCCCATCCCCATGGTCCAGCGGGTGGCCATAGGGGTCTGGGCCCTCGCAACGCCCGACTCCTGCCGCTCCGTGTCCCAGCACTTCGGGGTGGGGCTCAGCACGGTCGCCTGCATCGTGCGGGATGTGTGCGAGGCTGTGGAGGGCGTGCTCCTCGACAGGACCATCCAGCTCCTGGACCAGGGCGCTGTGATGGCTGGCTTCGCGGCCGGGGGCTTCCCGAACTGCATCGGAGCCGTGGACGGCACACACATCGAGATCCTGCGCCCGGCCGCGGGGGAGGCCCTGGAGTATGTGAACCGGCACGGATACTACTCCCTGCACCTGCAGGGGGTGGTGGACCACCGGGCCCGCTTCATAGACATCTACACGGGCAACTCCGGCCGGAGTCACGACGCCAGGATCATGACCATCTCCCCCTTCTATGCCCGCATGTACCGGGGGGACTTCGCGGACATGGGCATGAGGTGGATCGAGGGTGTTCCCATGCCCCCCTGCATCCTGGGGGACCCCGCCTACCCCCTGACCCGCTGGCTGATGAAGGTCTACCCTGTCCCGAGCCCCCCTGCGGAGCAGGTATACAATACCCACCTGTGTGCGAGCCGGACCGTGGTGGAGCGTGCCTTCGGGGCCCTGAAGCAGCGCTGGAGGAGTCTAGCTGGCCGCCTGGACTTCACCGTCCCCACCTCCGCCCTGGTGATCGGTGCCTGCTGCGTTCTGCACAATGTGTGCGAGACCGAGGGGGCGGCCCTGGAGTACCCCGAGCCCCACCGGCCCCCCGGTCCTGTTCCCCTGTACGTGAACGCAGGGAACCCCCGGGAGTACCGGTATGCCAAAAGGATCCGGAACGCCCTTGCAACCCACATCGCCCGGGGGGGCCCGCTGTGAGGGCCTTCCCGCCCCTGGGGGCCCCACCCCCCGTTCCGTGCCCATGCCCCTGTACACGCGGTCCCACAGCCCTGTCCCCCCCACAAACGGGCCGGGGACAACTGTCTCTTTACAACACTTTATTGCCCACACAGTGCACACAATCACCCTGTGCCCCCTCCCCACCCCCGTCCCCGTGACCCCGTCCACCACCCGCCCTCATGTGGCCCTCCCCCTCCCCCCCCTTCCCACCATCCCCCCGCGTTTCCTGGGCCGACCCCTCGTGCGGCCGCTTGGGCCCACCGAGCTCTGGGAGCTCCCCTCCCCCCCACTGTCCGTGTCCCCTGCCGTGTCCTGGGCCGGTCCCGGCCCCGGCAGGGGGCCGGGCGGCGGATGGGCAGCTGTGCCCGGTGCCCCGGTCGCGCCCCGGGGGGGCTGGACCCTCCGGAGGCCCGGGGGCACTGGGAGGCGCATGCGAGGGCCCTGGGGCCGGGGGGGCGCCAGGGGCGGCAGGGCTGGGCCCGGGGGCGCCGAGGGGCCCGGCATGGGGACCTGGGCGGGCAGGGCGCCCGGAGGTGCGCCGGCCATCACGTAGGCACACATGGTGCCCGCATGCAGGAGCAGGGAGGTCCCAATGTCGTGGGACCTGTCCATCTTGGCACTGTGCTCCCGCACCATGCCCTGTATGTCCTGCCGGAGGCCCCTGAGCAGCCCCTGCTGCCGCTGGTGCTCCCGGCGCTCCCGCCTCCGCTCCAGGCGCACCTCCGCCTCCAGCCGGCGGTCTGTCTCCAGGGCCTTCTCCATGGACCGCTCTATGGCCGCCTCCATGCGGTCCACGGAGGCGATCATGCGCTCCCCCTGTTCCTCCGCCCTGCGGACGATGTCCTCCGCTTGCTCCTCCCTGCGCCTGCGGACCCGCGCCCGGTACTCCCGCATCCGCTGGGCTGGGGCCGCGGCCGGCGGAGGCGCCGCGCGCGGGGGCTGCCCTGTGGAAATGGGCGGGTGGGTCAGTGCAGGGCCCTGTCCCCTAGCGGGGTCGGGTCCCGGGGCCCCCTGCCCCCCCTCCCCCACTGAGGCCAGAGGCCCCCCTGGGCTGGCGCCCGGGGGGCCCTCCCGCAATCCCAGCCCTCCCGCCTTACCTGGGTCCGGCACCTGCTCTCCTGTGCCCTCCGCGGGGGCCTGCACCGTCTCGCTGGCCCGGTCCTGGGGCTCCCCATGTCCTGCGGGCGGGAGAGGGGGGAGCGGGTGAAGGGGGCTGGTTGTGGCCCCTGCAGCAGGGCCCCCACCCCCGCCCCTGCCACCGGCCCCCTGGTCGTGCCCCCCCCTGCCCTGGGGGCCCGCTTACCCTCTATGTCCGTCTCCGAGCCTTCGGAGCCCGGCGCCTCACCCTGGGAGTGCTCCCCCTGGGACCACTGGCTGAGGGTGGTGAAGGTGCCGACCTCCGACTCCGCCTGGCCGGCCCGGCGTTGGGATGTCTCCGGGCTGCTGCTGGGGGGGGGCCTTGGGGCTTCTGCGGGTCCCGGGTGGTCCTCCTGGGGGTGGGGGTCCCCTGAGCTCGTGTCTACCGGGCGGGCGGCGAGGGGAGGGGGTACCTCGGCCCGCTCCCTGCCCTGGACCACAGCGCTGCCCACCAGGCGTGGGGCAACTATGGAGCCCTTCATGTGAAGGATGCGGTCCAGGGCATCGTAGTAGGGGGCGGTGCGGGCCCCGTGGCCGGAGCGGCTGTTATTGTCCTTGAGGGCCTTGTACCCCCTCTTGAGCTCCTTGGCCTTCGAGCGACACTGGTTGACAGTGCGCTCGTGCCCCGCCGCCTCCATGTCGCGCACGATGTCCCGGTAGACATGCTCGTTGCGCTGGTTTATTGCGAGCTCCACCTGGTACTCGAGGGTCCCCCAGATCCGTATGAAGTCCCGGGTCTCCTGGAGGCCCCACTGTCCCCCTCTGTGATAGGCCTTCCTCCGGCTGGGCCCCTGCTGTTCCTCCTCCCGGTGCAGCTCCTGCTGCACCTGCCTGTGCTCCTCCTCCACCTCCTCCTGGGGGTGCGCCTCCAGGGGCCGGGGGCCGGGCTCCTCCTGGGGCTCGTCCGCCCGGGCCGACTTTCGTGTCTGGGGGGGGGAAGGGGGGTGGTTGGTTGCTGGGTGAGGGTGTGGGCCCTCTCGGGGGCCCCCTGCCCCCCTGCCCTCCGCCCGGGGTCCCCCTGCCCCCCTGCCTTCCGCCCGGGGTCCCCCCGGCCCCCTCCACAGGGGGTTCCCCTGTGCCCCCTGTTCCCCTCCCAGTGGGTGCCCTTACCCGTTTCCTGGGTGCCTCCTGTGGGCCTGTTCCGGCCGCTGTCCCCGGGGCGGCGCGACCCGGCTGCAGCTGTGGTTGGTGTTCCCGGGGCGCCTCCCTGGTCGGGTGCTCCCGTGTGCCCCCTTCCTGCACCTGTGCCCCCTCCGCCTGCATCGCTGGGCCTGGCTGCACGTCCTCCGCCTCCTGTGCCGCCGCTGTCGCTGTTCGTGCCTCCGGTCTCTTCCGCTTCCCTCCTCGCTCCATCCCGCCACGCTTGCTTGCTGCTGCTCTCGCTTTAAATCTCCCTCCGGTGTTTGTGTTGGTGCTGGTTGCCTGGCAGCGACGCTGCGTGCCTCGTCCCCGGCCGGGGCTCCATTTTTTTGGTTCCGCTGGGGGATTGGCGTCCAGACGTTACTTTTGCTTGGTTCCCTGTGGGGGTTGGTTTGACCACGCTTCCCGAGACCTTCCCCCGGCTAGCCCGGGAAGCGTGGTTCAAACTGACCCCATGTGGGTATTGAGCGTGATGAACATCTGGCGCACGCCGTTCAGACGTTCCGGGCCCTTTGGCCCCGCGGGGGGGTTGAGCGTGGTTCAGTGTGGTTCACCGTGATCTCGTAACGTCTGAAAACACCCAGTGTCTCTCTTCCCAGTGTTAAATCTTACAACAAGATGTGTACTGAGTTTGTGAATTGAATTCCAACATTTCCCCAAACGTGCCCTAAATGGGACATTCCCACCAGTCTGACACAAGAAATGAAATCATTGAAATGATGCAAACAATTTCCCTTGAAAGCCCATTCCACAGACTAATAAATAGCACTGTCAGGGATTTCCTTCTGATATTCAGTCTAAATTTTCCTCAGCATAATTTCATACCATTGATCCTAATTACACACCTTTCTACACCATGCTCAACAATTCCTCCCTTCATCTGGATACTAAAGCTTTCAGGCACATACAGATAATGATCCAGTCTCCTTTTAGTTTTTATGAAGCCCAGCTATACGCATTCAGGCTGGGAATTCTGGGGTAGCCAAAAGTAGTGTGGTGAAGTGCCCAACTTGCGTGGCATTTCAGTCAAAATTGGGTCCCCTGGCAGCTTTAGTTCTTTTTCTTTTGTATCATAAATCACTTTTCTCAGACTCACAAGAGGGAAATGAGACCTGAAATGACTATTTGCTACTATCTGGTATCTGGTTTGATATTGTGGTATCTGTGGTATCCAATATCTGGTCAGATGCCTATCTGTATCTGGTTTAGCACCTGGTGGTTATCCGATTAACTGGATTGCCATTTACCATATTACAATTTACTGCATTACTCGGTATTTTCAGATGTTACGAGATCACGCTCAACCACAGTGAACCACAGTCAATTCTGAGGCGGGTCCAAAGCACCCTGAACATCTGTTCGGCAGCCACCAGGCGGAGGATATCGTGCGGACCTCATCAGAACAGGGAGAGCAGATGATTGCGGCCGTGGACTGCATGGAGGTGGCCATAGAGCGCGCCCTGCAGCAGGCGGAGGCAAGGGACCTGAGGCTCCAGGCAGAGGTGCACCTGGAGAGGAGGTGGGAGCACCGGAAGCACATCAGGAAGGTAGAGGCATTCGGGCAGCTGGAACAGGCCATCGCGGGGATGGTGCAGGAGCATTCAGCCAAAATGGACAGGTCCCGTGACATTGGGACCTCCCTGCTCCTGCACACTGGCACTATGAATGCCTATATTATTGGAAGCCACCCCGAGGGGAACCCTGCCTGCTTAGGGCCCCATGCCAGGCCCATCAGCACCCCTCCCCCCCACCTTCGCAACTTCCCCAGCCGCCTCCACTCAGGCAGGGGCCCCACCTCTGCCTCTCGGTCCCTGCTCACCTCCGGAGGGAGCAGCCTCCAAGGGGGCCCCCTTGGGTCCTGGGTCCCCCCTCCCTCCTACCACCACCTGCCCCTCTGGACACTGAGACCTCCCAGGACACCATTGGGGAGACGAACAGCAGGTGGGAGGGGAGCTCCTAGAGCTCTGTGGTGCCCACAGGGTGCTTGAGGTGGTGCCCCCAGAAACATGGGGGATGGGGGTACTGAGAGGGAAGAGGGAGGGAGGTCTGAGAGGGGCAACACCATGTGCTGTGGTGGTGGTGGTGTGGTGGGAAGGCATGTGTCATCGGGTGAGATAATAAATGTACTGACAACACTACCGCCTCCTTTGGTTTGTCAGGGGCCCAGAGGTGGAGGGTGGGGTGGACCATGCCCATCTGAGGGCTCTACCAGGGAACCCCCAGGGACCCCACAGGGATGGGTTGGGTGGTGTGCGCCCTCACGCCTCGGCCTCCCAACTGATATGCCTGGCTAGGGTGGCACAGATGCACTTGGCATAACAATACTCCCTTGGATTTCCCGCATTCATGTATGGAGGCACGGGGCCAAGAGGGTGAGTAAGCATGGGGTATTCGAGGGCTGCCCCACAGGTCTTGCACACATTGTGCAGCACACAGCAGGCACCTATCACCAGGGCAGAGGTCTCCACCGTGTAGTCCAGCCAGCCTGCAAGGCTCCTCCAGTGTTGCTTGAGGGCCCCGAACGCCTGCTCGACCATGGTCCGGCTTGAACACAGGCAGAACTTGTACAGTGCCTCCACCAGGGTCCAAGTGACCGGGTACACCTTCATCAGGATTCCCCAACTGCATGGGTGCCGTGGACAGCACCCACATAGAGATCCTCTGACCCTCGGCAGGGGAGGCCACGGATAATGTCAACAGGCACAGGTATCATTAAATGCAGCTGCAGGCTGTCATGGACTACCGGGGACGGTTCATAGACATCTTCACGGGTAACTCTTGGTGCAGCCATGATGCCCAGATTATGACCATCTCCCCCTTCTATGCCCGGATGTACCGCGGGGACTTTGCAGACATGGGGATGGCACGGATAGAGGGGGTGCTAATGCCCCCTGTATCCTGGGTGAGGGGGAAGACACATTATCCGTGACCTCCCCTGCCGAGGGTCAGAGGATCTCTATGTGGGTGCTGTCCACGGCGCCCATGCAGTTGGGGAATCCTCTGGCTGTGAAGCCAGCCATCACAGGCCACTGATCCACCAGCTGGATAGCCCTGTCCAGTAACACGCCCTCCATACCCTCACAGACATCCTGGAGGATACAAGCAATGGTGCTCACCCCAACACCGAAGTGCTGGGAGACAGACTGGCAGGAGTCGGGCATTGCCGGACCCAGACCCCGATGGCTACCCACTGGACCATGGGGATGGGGATGCATGGGGGTCTGCATGGGGGTTTGCATGGGTAATAACTGACTAATAACTATATCTGGGGTCAAAAGGATCCCATTAATAAATAGCTTAAAAATAATGAATGTGACTGATTTGAAATGGACTCCAGATTAAGGAAAAAAATGAGTTTATTAGTATAACAACTGAAAAACAGAAATACAAAACAACACCCCATGGTACTAGGGTCACCATGACCCCTCATGAAAAGCAGCACAACAACTAACAAAAACAGTACAGGGGGTAATTTTGACCCCTCTCCAATCCAGAAAAGGAGAGAAGGAGTCAGCTCAAAAGTCTTGAGTTCATAGTAGGATGGGCAGATATGCCAATTTTAGAGAACATTTATGAAAAATAAAGGGCTTCATTGTTTTCAAGTGAGCTCCAAATCTCACAGTAAATGCAGGGGTCATCAACACCCCCGATTCAGAAGGAATAGGTATTTTTCCAACACAACGCTGCTAATGGCTTTGATTAAAAAAAAGTGTCAAGAGTTCACTCTAAATAGGTCTTAACTGCTGCATAAAGATAAGGAACAATAGAAGTTGGCAAGTTGACCTTTCACTGGGGGTCAATGTAATCCCCCAAAGCAGTTTATTTATTTATTTATAAATATTTGTTAGCCACCCCCTCATGCCTACAGCATCTCGGGGCGGCTTACAGCATAAAAACACACAATAAAATTCATTAAAACAATGTTTTAAAATACAGTCCCCACCTTACCCCATCCTCTCCGAAGGCCTGGGCGAACATCCAGGTCTTGCAGGCTTGCCGAAACGCCAACAGACCTGGGGCCAGTGGGACTTCCTCCAGGAAGGAATTCCAGAGTCTTGGCCCAGCCACCGAGAATGCCATCTCCATTGTGCCCCCCCCCCGATTTACAAGGGGGACCTCCAAAAAGGCGCCCCCAGTGGACTGCAGGGATCGCTATGAGGTGCAGAGGACAAGGAGGTCCCCAAGGTATGAGGGGCCCAGACCATGTAGGGCTTTATAGATCAACACTAGCACCTTGAATTGGGCTCAGTACGCTATAGGCAGCCAGTGCAGAGTATGGAGCACAGGTGTTATGTGCTCCTACCTTTCCATCCCCATAAGGAGATGGCCGAGTTCAGCCCAAACTCCAAACATCCAAACTGTGTTCTCACATCCCTAGCTCCCACATATGGTCCCACATGTGGGGGGCAGGGCATTGTTTTCCCTGCCAACATCAGGGGGCTCCTACCCCTGCCACTGAAACCCACTTGCTTTGTGCCTCATTCTGGGTTTCTCACTGCCTTCACTGGCCCAAAGGCAGAACATAGCTGTGGAGGGGGCATGTCCAGAAATGCTCCTTTCCCCGATAGGCCTAGTATCCCTCAACTCCATTGACAGTACTGCCCACCTGATAAAATCCCCTTCCTCTTTTTGTACTGTCTATTTTTAAGATATGTTACCACACCTTTAGGGGCTGGCCCACGCTGGTGATAGACAAGAGCAGGAGGGGTGGGGGAAAATCTGCTGCAAGGAAGTCACCCAGGTGCCTCTCAACCATCTCCAGTTCCAGACAGTAGCATTCTGGAAATATCAAAAAGGGTTCAAGACATGACCCCATCCCTATCCATGCCATCAATGTGTCCTGCTTTCAGGGCTGCAAGGCCATGACTAAAAAGAAAGGGGTAGCATCCCCCAGGGGTGAGCCCCCAAAACTTTTCCCATTCCCTAGCTTCTGCCTAGGCCATCTAGTCCTCGTGTCTTCGGGGGTCTTCCTCTAAAGAGGGGGTTCACCAGCATTTGAGCACTTTATATGCTTGAGGCAGCCCCATGATAGAAGGAGGCTGGGCCTCACTTGGCCCACCCTGGTCTGTGAATGTGCTGGGCCACTGGCCCAAATACCAGCTGCCCAGTACTTCTCTGCCATGTGGGGAGGGGTTGCTACTGGGCCAACCCCCCCCCCCCCAAATATGCATGGGTGGAAATAGGGCTATGCAAATAATTTTTGTCATTATTATAACAAAAATTAAAATATTATTGTTATTGTAATAAGAAAAAATAAAAATAATAATGAAAATGAAAACAAAAAAGAATTTTCATTTTTGACATAATTTGGGAAAGATTAAATAAAGGAAATCGATTTTATTGAATGTTGTGATTTTTTAAAAAGCTGCATACACATTCTTGGATACAACTTCTTAATCTTCCATTCAATTTGCATGAAAAATACCAACATTGTGTCACTCCACAAGATTACCAATCCTGTCAAATTTCAGTAAGATTGAATAAAGGGTCATGTTGTTATAAGCGACTAACTTGACAATGCATTTCCAGCTGTAACATTTTTATATTCCATTCTGTTTACAAGACATTTGGCAGGAATGTATCACACACCTTCCCTGACAAACTACAGGACAATTTGATAAATGGCCCCAATTTTATAAGCAATTGAATTAGTCCCCTTGAAGACCATTATTCAGATAAATAGCAACACATCACAATCACATCCTGAATCACTGTGACAAAGGACATAAGAGAATCTCTATTGACTCTTTCATAAACAGATGCTTCCAACTTCCCAGTAACAAGTGCGGGAGAGAAGCTGGGGAGGTCACAGCACAGAATGAGGATATCAGTTGACATTTCTGCTGGGCAACTGGCATCACAAACCAATCTTATACCACAGTGGCACATAAGAGAATCCCTGGCATAGCCTCATTCTCTGCTTATGCTGTGCAGGCTTATAAAATTGTGACACTTTATCACAACTTTCCGATATTTGGTAGAGATGATTCTGAAGGTGTGATATACAACCTTGCCAAATTTCATGTACACTGATTGGACTATAAAGATGTTACACTCAGATATGTATTTAAAGTTAATTACCTATACCCTTTATCCAATACTTCTGAAAATTGGCATTAATCTTGGGGAGGGGCACAAACTTGCTAAATTTCATATACATTAAATGGGAGAAAGAGAAGTAACAGCCAAGAATGTATATGCAGATTTTTGCAATATAACATAATTCAGCTGCTTATAAAATTGGATTCCTTTATCCACACAAAATGCCTTCCATTAGAGGTACAATCTGTCCATGTTTCATCCAAATATAATGAAATACCAAAAATGTGTTTTCCATTTAATCCAAGGAAATAGAAAATGAAAGCAAAAACAAAAATGAAATTTTGATATTTACGGAAATGAAAGATTTAAATAACGAAAATGAATAACAAAAATTAATAACAACATGGGTTATTGGTGCACATATCTATTGGAAAAGGCCACACCAATATGACGCTAGCCATCCTGCTGGCCTTTCTACTGCTGGAATGCTTCTCAGGTCTTGGGTTACGCTGCTGAGGTCACTGGCAAGTTGCCCACTGGTTCTTTCCCCTAGGCTCAGTGATGTGAGCCACCACTAACCTGGAGCCCAGGGAGATGGTGTGAGGAGTGAGGCACCATGCTGGAACTGCTGACCTGGATTCCCGAGTAGCGGGGGAGGCCCTACCTGAAGGGTTTCCTTTGCCCCTTGCTGCTCCATAGACACATGACTGCCCCTCGTTGCCATAAGTGCTGCAGGTGGAGGAGAGGTACGCCATTTGCCTGAATGAGGAGCTTCAGCTGGTGCTTTCTACTTCTCTGGCTCGGCGCCTCAACTTCCGCTTGAGTCCAGAGGAGAGAGAGTGGCATCTGGAAACCTTGAAGGATGATATTTTCTTCACATGCTGGAGCTTGTTGCCCCTGGCAACCACATCAGATCAAGACCCTGTCTTTTGTACTCAGCAGTTGTGGGGGCAGTGAGTACTTGCCCTTTTCCTTCTAGAGGTGGGTGGTGCGGCAGGACAAAGCCCTCCACCCCTCCCAGCACTAATAACCTAGGCTGTGGGAGGGGTAAATGGGATTGTGTGCATTGCTGCATTTACTCAATTTACTTCTTTTATTATTTTAATAAAACACTAGTTAGCATTCTGAAGTAACAGTACACTTGTATATTCGTCTCTTTTCAGAATTGCTGACTCAGTGGAAGCAAGACCGTACTCTCACTTTTACCAAAACATAGCATAGGTGCAGGAAGCATTTTCCATGGTGGATGCACTTTGTACGTGCCTTAGCCCTCACAAACACCCAGCAAGAGAGACAAGGAGGTGCTCTTCCCTCAGTCTTACAGGTGAGGCTGGGGAAAAGAAGGCTACATTTTCTAAGGGGACAAGAAATATGAATGACACCTCTGTTATCAGCTGAGCAATATGTACACTAGTTCTTTGCTACCAGGCTTCAGGGAACCCTTCCTGATATATGATATTATTTGGTACCCCTTGTCCTATCCACCCCTATGGCAGAAGAAGGGAGCCTATATGCTTTTGAAATATATGATGACATTTTGTCACTACATTATAGTGTTTGTCTGCAGTGTTGCTGAATCTAAGGACACAGCACAGAAAGATTGAATGTAGCATTCCCATGTCTCAGTACTCCTTAAATTACAAAACAATGATGTTGGCAACAGGGCCTGATGAAATTCATTCTAGGGTACCACAGAAAATAGCCATGGTAGCAGGAAGCCACTGACCTGTTTAGTGAGTAGAGATTAATGATTTGCTGTCATACCGGGAGGAGGTAACCGGTGGAGGAGTCCCACCAATGGTCTCATCCAAGTTTAGCGCTGTTCAAGATTTTCATCAGTGACTTGGATGAAAGAGTGGAGAGTACAATTGTCACATTCATGGATTCCACACAGCTGGGAGGGATGGCAAACATTTGGCAGGACAAAGAGATCTGGATTAATGGGACAATGGGACTGAAAATATTATGCAATTCAATAAAAACAAATGTAAAGTATTACACATAAACTCGAATGCAGATCATTAAAATAGGCAACAACTGTCTGGTCAGTAGCATGGCTGGAAAGACTTTGGGGGTAATAGCCATGGAAATCACAAACTAAATAAGAATTAGTAATGTGATGCTTCTGCAAAAAGGAAAATAGCTTTCTGGTCACATTAGCAAAACTATTGTAACCAAGACATGGGAGATAATTGTCCTACTCAATCATTGTTGGTTAGGCCTCATCTGGGTTACAGCATCCAGTTTTGGTCTTCACACATTAGGAAAGATGTTGACAAACTCAAGTAGGTACAGAGAAGAGCAATGAAAATTTGAAAGGTTTTCAAATGCAGAGCCTGTGAAGAATGATTAAAAGAGCCAGTGCTGGTCCCAAGGCCATCCACCATCAACAAAATCCCTGTAAAATGCAGTGGAAAAACTCAGGACTGAAAGCGTTAAATTCAGGCTCTCACCCATCAGTCTAGAGAGTTACATCATGTTGCTGTGGAAACTAACTTTCTGAAGCCACAGTGATGTATGGTAACGCTTAGGGTCAGCGGGTAATAAATTCTGCTTAAAAAGTGATTTCCCCCCCATCTGCTGATGTAAACATCATTAACAGAAATGACGGCTGAGAGATGGATTTCTTTTTATATCAATTTTCAGACAAATAAAATAATTGTTTTAAAAGAAAAAAAAACGTGTTTGAAATCAGAGAGCACTATAAATAAAAAGGAGAGGTGATGGAAGGGAAATGTTCTCTGCTGACTGGTTTATGGCCTTCAGTGATTTAATAGTGAGTCACAGTCCCTCTGCAGAGCTGGGGCACAGCTGGGACCTGCAGAACCAGACAAAGGTGGCAGCTGGTCCTGTGTGATCAGATGGGCCCTTTTTCAGGGGGACTGAACATCTCCTGCCTGGTGATGGGTGGATGCTGCCTGTTACTTTGCTGACTCCTCCATAATGTTCTGCATTAGTTTCCCCATCC
Source organism: Sphenodon punctatus (assembly GCA_003113815.1). Taxonomy (NCBI): domain Eukaryota; kingdom Metazoa; phylum Chordata; class Lepidosauria; order Sphenodontia; family Sphenodontidae; genus Sphenodon; species Sphenodon punctatus. The sequence goes on along the minus strand of QEPC01008676.1, from coordinate 474,183 downwards.
CTTCCTTTGTTCTGAAAATGAGTCCAACTCTGCCTTTATTCTGAGGCTGCCCTTCCCCCTGACTGTTAGGAATGTGTAAACATGTTTTGGAAGTTCGGAGTTCGGGACCAACTCGGCCTGTTCGGATAATCCAACCGAATATCCGAACTGAATGCTCGAACAGTCAAACAGCGCGTAAAAGTTCGGATGAATTTGAATGAGTTCAGAGGTGGGAAAAACATGACTGGAAGTGGGAGGCAGCTGAGGAACAGACTTCCTGTCATCGGGGTGGAGACCAGGGGTGGTTTCAAGGTCAAATGATACTGATACCAGAAAAAAATAAATCAAATTCGGTTTTGGTATCAAATCGATTGCGTTATTTTCAGTTGTTCGGCCAAGTTCGGCTAAACCGAACTCTACCAAACCAAACAGCTGAACCTGAACTCAGGTTTCGGACTGAACTACCAAATGTCTGAACATCCAAACAGCATTCTGTTCGCCCATCCCTACTGGCTGTGCTGGCTGGGCATGTAACAGACCAGTTCGATCTGAACTCCAAACTTATGAACCGCGTTTGCCCATCCCTAGTCTGCATCCACTTCTCCACTTGTCTGGTTGCTGCAAGCAGAAGTTTTGTCTGGGGCTGTCAGCTTATTTCTCACATCCAAGTTCTCAGTGGAAAGGGGGAAAGAGGATATTTGGTTAAACTCCAGCAGAGAAGCTGTATCAGGGATAAATTTGTCTCCTTTTGGCTAAACTCTCATCTCAGATGTGCTGGTTCAGCTCAATGGCAATTGAGGCAACCTGCTTTGAGTCATTCATACCAATTTACAATGTGGTTCTATCTTAATTTGGTCCTGTCTATGCACCCAAGACACACACACACACACACACGGTGCTGTAACACATCCAAAGTGTCCTGGTATTGTTCATACTAGCGCTGTCAGCATGCTCTGACCCTTCCATTGACCAGTATGTACGGGGCAGCAAGACAGAGCTAGCAGAAAGCTTCCCAGGAAGCCAAGACCTGAAACAGTGCTCACATCTCTCCTTTGTCTTCAGGCTTGACAGTTATATTGTTATACACAATCCCTGAACTCTCTGAGCTGTGGTTTGTAGGGATAATGAAGATGAGATTTCCAAAGCAATCTAGGGGGTTTGGATGCCCAATTTCTGTCCTTTTTAGTAGGAGATTAGTATTCTTAGGCAGCTTTGAAAATCTCAGTCTAAAGCCCAGACTTCCTGCATAGCAGGATGTCACAGACAAGAGAGCAGAAGAAAAGTCCTCTGGGGCATGTGTCTTCTGCTGTGGCCAGTAATGTTTTCTCTGGTCATGCATGGAGCAGGGAAGTGTGATGCTTCATAGGACAGTTGTGCACGGCTTGAGAGTCTGGCAAAGAGCCTTGACTTTAGGGTATCATTGGCTTCCACTTCACAGGAATGCCTTCCTGAATTGATGGGTGATCGGTCTTTCTCTTGTCATTGCTATGGAGGGGTGGCACAGAGGGAGTGAGGATGTGTTTACTACATAAATGAAATGATGCTACTTGCAGGTCAGTGTGAGTGAGCCTTCGGGAGCACACACAAAGTTGTCATCATGATTTATGGAATAATTAATAAGCAATTAAGGTGATTTGGAGTGTGCTGCTACATTTTATTTCAGCTGTTCACTGTTCGCAAAGCCAACTTTTGCATGGACCAAATTCCATAGTGGGTGGGTTGGCTGGGAGAGATGAAACATTCTAACCAATGGTGGCTTCCAAGGCTACTGTTATGTGGGGTCTTGCTGATGTTGCTCATTCCATCTGGGAGTCTCTTTGAATCTCATTGTGAAAGGAGTGCTTGGGAAGGATAAGGACATTACAGAGAAGTTGAATGCATTTTTTGCTTCGGTTTTCATCGCTGAGGATGTACTCATGCAGGACCAAGTCTTTGTAGGTGAAGAATCAGAAGAACTGTCCCAAATAAGTGTGACTCTGGAGGAGGTTCTAGAGCAAATTGACAAACTAAATAGGGGTGGGACTTGGGTGAAAATACAGGTTACCAGATTTACCAGATACCGGATCTCTGATTACTGGATTACCTGATTAGAAGTGGTATACCTGTACCGGATCTTCCCATTGAAATAATGGGCAACTTTTCCCATTGAAATCAATGGGAGAGAAAAGTAAAACTGAAATTACCTGCAAATGTAATTCAATTACCAAAAAAGTAAAAACACAAGTGGATCTAACTGCTAACTAACCAACCAGTACCACCAATACCACCAGTACCACCATCAGTCACCCCCCAGCTCACACAAAAAAGTAAAAAAACACAAGTTAATCTAACTGCTGCTATGCTAACTAACCAACCAGGACCACCAGTACAACCAGTACAACCAGTACCAGTACTAGTACCACCATCCAGCCCCCAGCCGGCTCCCAGCACACACAAAAAAGTAAAAACACAAGTGGTACTCCAACAGTACCAGTACCACCAGTACAACCAGAACCAGTACCAGTACCACCAGCCACAGCCCCCAGCCAGTCCCCAGCACACACAATTGAATCTAACTGCTACTAACCCAACCAGTACCACCAGTACCACCAGTGCAACCAGTGACTTCTGTACCACCAGAACCACTACCAGTACCACCAGCCAGCCCCCAGCAAACACAAAAAAGTAAAACCACAAGTGAATCTAACTGTCTAACCAACCAGTACCACCAGACCACACTTTGCCCCACAGTCCCTATTTTAGACCCCAAGGCCAAAAAGTTTTTTTAATTATTATTATTATTATTATTATTATTATTTAAATTTAAATTTATTATTATTTATTATTACAATATTCACGTTGCTTGTTTCACCTACCTTTATCCTGAACCTCTAAATCCTCAATCTTCATTCCCTCCAGTCCAGTCCAGTCCAGTCTAATGGTTCCTTTTTGTGGGGTGATGATGGGAATGGGAATATATCCTTTCACCACCGTCCATTTCTCAATTCACACAGATACACTCACACAGGTAAGATTAATTAAGGGCTCATTTCCATGGAAGGGAAAAGGAAAGGTTCTTTCATTCACGCCTGAGTACACTGGGTCACAGGGTTCAGCCAGAAGGCTTAGTCCTAGACCTGGTCAGCGGTTCATTAATTTATTTATTCACCATTCATGCCTGAGTTCACTGGGTCACAGGGTTCAGCCTGAAGGCTTAGTCCTAGACCTGGTCAGCAGTTCATTAATTTATTCATTCACCATTCATGCCTGAGTCCACTGGGTCACAGGGTTCAGCCCAATGGCTTAGTCCTAGACCTGGTTCATTAATTCATTACAGGCCATGTCGTTGGGCCATCCCCATTGGGGAAGAATGGGTCATGTTGTTGGGGAGCAGCCCCTGCTCCCGGAAGGTGTTCCACCCTCCCAAAGCCCTCTGCGTGTCTTCCGTGGGTGGGGGCGACCACCCCATGCATGTCAGTCTGGGCTGGAGTTTGGTTAAGAGAGAGTGGTGTGTGCAGTGACAGGGGGGCTGCTGCGACAGGGGGGATGGTGTGGGGAACCAGCAGGTGCTGCGGCAGGAGGGCTGGTGTGGGGAACGGGCTGTGTTGTTGGGGAGTGGCCCCCATCCCTGGAAGATGTTCCACCCTCCCAAAGCCCTCTGCACATCTTCTGTGTGGTGGGGGTGGCCACCCCACACATGTCAGGCCAGGATGGAGCTTGGTTAAGAGAGAGCAGTGTGTGTGGCAGCAGGGGGGTGCTGTGGCAGGGGGGCTGGTGTGGGGAATGGGCCATGTCATTGCCCTGCCACCAGGAAGATGTTCTGCCCTCCCAAAGCCCTCTGTGCATCTTCCGGGGGGCAGGGGCGGCCACCCCACGCATGTGTGTTTCTGTGGTGTGCTGTGTGCTGGACGGTGTGGCGTGTGACTCCAGTGTGTAAGGTGTAGAGGTGGACTCCAGACTCCAAAGACTGACTGAGACAAGGCCCAGAGACTGATTGAGACAAGGCCCAGAGAGTCACTGAGACAAGGCGCAGACAGTCACTGAGACAAGGCGCAGACAGTCACTGAGACAAGGCACAGACGAGTGCACTCCTTGCCCTTCCTCCTGGATGGAATGGGAACAAAGGAGACAACTTGTGGTCTGGCAATATATGGGAATAAGTAGTAGATTTCAAACTACTTTTCCCTGGTGGAGTGCTTGGACTGGGAATATTGCCCTGCTGCGGGTGCCATGCTGGGTGTGCAAACCAAGACCACCTGCTGCTGTGAGCTCATCAATGACACCACTGACCAAAAGGTAGAGTTCCACCTTGTCACCACATCCTGAATCAGCCGGTGAAGAGGGGAGCCCAACTCCTCCTGCTTCTCTTGAAGCACCCAGATGACAGTGGCAGAAACCAGCAATCTTCCTGGCAGTTCCAAGGATCTCTATCATGGCCTTAGTCCCAGAGATGGCATTCTGAACCACCAGATTCAGAATGTGCGCACCGCAGCGAATATGGGCATAGCCACCCTGACTCATGGCTGCAACCATATTCGAGGCATTGTCGGTTACAAAGTAACCGACCTCAAAGCTAGATCCCTCAACGTGGGTCCACCTACCCAGGATGGATCTAATCACCCCGAGGATTTCCTTTGCTGTGTGATCTCTGTCAAACACACAGGCATCAAGCAATGCCCAGCGTGGCTTGCCAGAGGTCACCGCTCCTCCAGTGCTGCTTCTGATGATCCTTGCTGTGCTCGTGACAGCTATTGGTGACATCTGAAACCAGTGTGTGGGCAACACCAGATAGGCATGGACAAAAAATTCACCTTCTTTAATGTTAAGGAACAGCTCTTGCAGGCAGCTAGATTCAACAGGAAGCTGGTTTACCAACAAAATCCAATCAGATTATTGCCAGACTATGCTGCGCAAACAGTAAAGCAAAGAATGAGATGGAATAAGTTTTTTGGAACTATGCTAGAGAAGAATCTCAGCCCCAGGATTATTTTCCCAGCACAACTAATGATCACCTTCAAAGGAAAAAAGAATTTTTTTGATGCCACAGAAGACCTGGAGGCTTTCCTGCTCACACTTCCAGCAGTAACAAGGGATGCTAACGAAAGGGCAACAGAATGAACTGAACTGAGCTTCACATAGGAGTCCCTGGTTCATTAGAACATTTTCAAGGCTTCAATCAAGCAAAGAAAAATATAGAATCGCAGAGGGTAGGTGTTTTTGTTGTTTTGCAACTGTCCAGTGAGGATCACCTGGGGTTAAGATAATAGAGCAAGCAGAGGGGATAGGGAGTAGTGTGGGAAGGAAAAGGGGGGTCTTGATTGGGGTAACAGATTTCTAAGGTAAACAGACACGCACTAAGTTTTAAGGTGGGATGGAGGAGGGGGGTCTTGAGCTCTAAATAGAATTGAGTGATCAATTCAAACTTATAGGGGACTCTGAAGGCGGAGTGGAATAAGGGGGTCTAGAGCACTGTTTAATGGGATTGGCCAGTGAGTGTAAGGAACCAGGGATCTTAGAGGTTTAAGAAGTAACAGACAGGATAGTGAACCGAGCAAATGAATTGGAAAATAAGGGGAGGAAGATAAGGGGAAAAAGAACAGGAAAGAAAATAAAATAATGTTCAACAATCAAATATAAAAGTCAGCTTGTAGATCAAGTTAGGTATCACAATTGGTGGGGGGAGGGAGAGCTTTATTAAGAAGTAAGAAGAAGAAGATCTTCAAAGACTCAGCTTCGTGCGAAGTTTCATGAAGAAGAATATAACCACAAGAAGGGAAGGGAGGGGGTGGGATGTTGAGGGAGGGTGGGCAAAGGGTGGGGAAATGTTTGAAATGTTGTCAAGAGATAAAATGTGCATTAGCGTGTGTGAAGGGAATGAAAGGGTTCGCAGTCAGAAAACTCAGAGAAGGGGAAGTAAAAAAGGGGAAGTAATAGAGTTAAAGGATCAACAAAAAAGGCAATAAAAAGAAAGAAGAGGTCAGAGAAAAGGGGAAAAAAGACATGATGAGTGAATTTAAAACACTTTCCCTCAACGTTAGAGGGCTAAATACACCCCAAAAAAGGAAAAGAGTTAAAAATCTAATTTCAGAACAGAGAATAAATATCTTCTTCCTACAGGAGACTCATCTGTTGAGAAAAGATGTAGTAAGAATGAAAAAAAAACAAGTAGGGAAACTATATGCCTCCTGTGCACACAAAAAAAGGCAGGGGTTATGATTGGGATAAACCTACCAGATCTGGAGACATACTATAAAGCGGCAGTGTTGAGTGCACTGCCATACTGGTGTGCACAAGGGGATGCCCAGGACTGGGTGGAGTTAGAGAGGTTGGCTCTACAGGTGGAATCTTTAAGAAACTTAATATTAGAACAAAAAGGAGACCAGTTACGCTCAACAAAACTACACCCCTTCCTGGGTCCCATAATAAAAAATTGGAGGAAATTGCAAAAAAAGACAAAAATAATACCAGGTAGGTCCCCATATACCCCTATTGATTTGAAAGAGGCCTTGTTATTTCAACTTGCCCCGGAATTAAGGAATAATTTTAAAAAGAGAGGAGTCACCAAAACGCACCAGTTATTTAACAAAGGGAAGTTCATAACCATACAAAAAATAGAAAGCCTGATACAGCAAAAAGTGGAACCTCTCCAATATTTTCAAATAAAAAGCTTATGTACAGCGCAACACACAGGAGAGAACTACGGGAGAGACCCATTCAAAATTTAAAAAAAATTATTCGAAAAAAGCAAAGCAGCAGGTAGATTGGGAAAAATTTGCAAAGAGCTCAAAGCTATATTATATAGCAACAAGAACTTCTATATTGAAAGATGGAGTAAAGATCTAAATAGAGAGCTAGAAGAACAGGAAACAAAAATCATGTGGGACCATATGCATAACTGCGCCTCCTCCTTAGAAGTAAAGGAGGCCCAGTTAAAATGAACTATGAGATTTTATCTAACCCCAGATAGAACAAGATACGTGGTGCCAGGAGGTAAAGCATTATGCTGGAGGGGATGCGGAGAATGGGGAAACTACATGCACTGTTGGTGGTTATGCAGTAGAGTACAGGTCTTTGGGAGTAAAATCTGGAAGGTAATAAACCAATTGGCTGGGACAATAGTCCCCTTTAGACCCGAAGTGGCGCTTCTGGGTATCTACCCGAAAGGTGAAGGCCTAGAGGGGAAAATTCAACCGTGCAAAATGGTATTCCT
>QEPC01008676.1:410103-451343 GCA_003113815.1 Sphenodon punctatus | reverse complement strand
GGGAGAAGGGGGGGGGGGGGTGGGGGAGGGGTGGGGAAGGGGGGGTGGGGTAGAACTAGGGCATTCGGTAGAGACGGGGTAGGGCAAGGGGGTGTGGTAGAACTAGGGGGTGGGGTAGAGGAGGGGTAGGGCAAGGGGGTGGGGTAGAGTGGGGTAGAGCTAGAGTGGGGTAGAGAAGAGATTAGAGTGAGTAAAATGGGGTAGAGTAGATGTGGTGCTGCAGTGTAAGTATGTGCGCTCGATGACGCTCACGCTCGCTTACCCGCAGCCGGCTACTCGCACGTGACGCCCAACGTTGCCACAGTCCAACACAATCCAGTGGGTGGAGGATGAAAAGATTTATTTTTTTTAAATTCACTGTGTTGTGCTATATGCAGTGTGTAGCACACAGTTGCCAGGCCCCACCATTGGCCTACCAAGCAACCAGGGACCCCCACCCCCAAACCTGAAGAGAACACCAGGTTCAAAAACTGGGGAACCCCCTGGCATTGTCAGTCAGGCATTGTCAGCCAGGTCCTGCCAGACTGCCAAGCAGCATGGCACCAGCGCCACCCAGCAAAGAACACACAAGCCACGCCAGTGAGCCACTGTGCGTGGACAGCAGTGGGGCACCCCACACCCCAAAACAAATGGGCACAGCCAGCCAGGCAGCCAGCTTTCCCACATCCCATCCCACATTGGCTCAGCTTCCCAAAAGTCTCAGACCAGACAGCCAGTGTTTAGTTGAGCAAAGAGAAGACTGATGGCAAAGGAGAGACACCATTGCCTTTTTTTTGCACTGCAGTCTCATAGAACCCTCACCCAGACACCAACTAAAATTTGGTGTTTGGGAAGGGAACCCTCACCCAGAGACCAACTAAAATAGTTAGCAGTGGGCAATGCAGTGAGCATGGGCACCCCCACATACCCCAAAACAAGTGGTTACAGCCAGGCAGCCAGCTTTCCCACATTCCATCCCCCACTGTCTCAGCTTCCAAAAGCCTCAGACAACTCAGTCAATGCCATAGTGCTGCAGTGTACACACAAGCCCCACCATTGGCCTGGTAACTGGGGACCCACCACCCCCATACTTGAACACAACACACAAGCCAAGCTAACACAACCTAGAAGCAAGCCACATTTGTCCCCAACCCACACTGGCAAAGCCTCCAAAAAGCATGCCACCCCACCACAGAAAAAACAGGCCAGTGGGCAACGCAGCCATTGTGAGTGGGGAAATAGTATCCTAAAGGATTGAAGAAAACACTCATCCTCATGGAGTTTCACTGTTTCCAACCCAAGATAAATTTACAAGAACATGACAAGACCTCCTGAAGGCCTCCCTTTATTTGAAGGAGAGACTCTGGCTGCAGTTACCCATTTTTTATAACCTTCTATTTCAATAGCTTCAGGGTTAACCGACGATGTCTATTGAAGGCAAATAATGCCGAACGTACCCAAGAACTGAAGGAAATCCTTATCTTGCCATTTTACTTCCCATCCAGTAATGTTCCAGGAGAGTAATTTAAATTGGATTGTTAAACTTACCATAATTCCCCCCCGATATCACAGACTGCATTGGCCCTGACTGTCAGTCCCCTAAAAATACTGCTTCCACCCCTTTACCTATCTGAAGGTGATCTCCCCTAGAAGGAGAGTAAAACTCATCTGGTGACCTGCATACTGAAAATAGATGTTCCTTGAGAGTGTTGTAATCAGCCAAAGGCAGCACCTCTTTATGTTGAAACTGCACCAAGAAGCAGCCACTCCAGCCCCAGGACCCACCCTCAGGGTTCTGGGGCCTATGGTACAGGCAAGGAGGGCTGTCCATCCACTGAATCCAGAAGCTGTCATTCCTGTTCCAGAACCCACCATCAGGGTTCTGGGTTCATCACCCCACTCACGGGGAGCCATCATTCCATCACATCAAAAAGCACCGACTCCAGTCCCAGGACCCATCCTCAGTGTTCCGGGGCCTATATTCCAGGCAGGGAGGGCCTGCATTCAAATACACCCAGAAGCTGACACTCTAGTCCCAGGACCCACCATCAGGGTTCTGAGTCAGTCATTCCACTCACGGGGAGCTGTCATTCCACCGCATCAAGAAACACCCATTCCAACCCCAGGACCCACCCTCAGGGTTCTGGGGCCTATATTCCAGCCAGGGATGGCTGTCATTCCACCTCATCCAGAAGCTGCCACTCCTGTCCCAGGACACACCATCAGGGTTCTGGGGATATCATTCCACTCATGAGGAGCTGTCATTCCACCACATCAAGAAGCAGCCAACCACTCCAGCCCAAGGACCCACCCTAAGGGTTCTGGGGCCTATGTTACAGGCAGGGAGGGCTGTCCATCCACATCATCCAGAAGCAATAGGGGTGCTGGTGCTGCTCAGTCTATTGCTGGTGCTGCTACTGCTAGGGCTGGGGGCAGGGATAGTCCTGCAGGCTGAAAGGGGTGGCTTCTCCCACTCCCACCATCCCCAGAGGCATCCTGCTGCTGCTGCTGCCGCACACTCTCCAGAGCCCTCTCTGCCTGCCAGACCCACTCCACCAGCTCACCCTTCCAGTGGCCAATGGTCATAGAGCGGTGTCTGGTGTACCACGCTGCCCTTGACCCTGGGGTCCAGCATGGTTGCCAATGCATATTCCTCCAGCAGCAGGAGCTCATCACACTGCACCTTCAGCCCTGTCATCAGCTGATGCCCCAGGGCCTCAGCCACCAGCTTCTTCTCCTGAGGGCCACAATCCTGCCCCTGGATAATCTCCTCCAGCCTCCTGAGGAGACTCTGGACCAGAGGGGTCACCTGGCTGATGGTGGCTGTGGATGAGCGGATGGTCTCTGTCACGGTCAGGAACAGGCTCAGAAGAAAGACAGTGTGAGGCAGGATCTCCCATTCTGCCTCATTTTACCCTGGAAGTGCCCACTGTCTGTCACCAGTTTAACCTGATGCAAGGTGACTTTCTGCTCAAGAAGCCGCTCGAGCATCAGGAACATCGAATTCCACCAGGTGGACACATCCTGCAACAGTTGGTGCACTGGGGATCCTTGCTCTGCCTGCTTCACCCAGAGGAAGTTACTGCCCTTCATGCTCTGGTTAAAGAAACCGTTCAGTTTCCTCCCCCGCTCAATCAGGGAGCTAAGGGTGCCTGCCCTTATTCCCTTCTCCCCCAAGCCCAGAGTGTCCCTGACCTCCAGGTGAAGGGTGTATGTGGCACAAAGGAAGCTGGTGAAGCCCCCCTCATGAACTACCTCAATATGTTGGCCGTGTTGTGTGTCACCATGCACCCCTTTGTGAAGGGTGCGCCTGGCATGACCCACTCCCTCACCATGGTGGTGAGGACTGCCTTGATGTTCCGAGATATGTGAGGGCCACGGTGTCCATTACTTCAACCTGAAGCAGGGCCCACCTATACCCTGCTTGGGACCCCTCCTGCCACTCCCAAATGCTGCCTCCGGGTCCTGCCACCAGTGCGCTGTCACTGCCAGGTAGGCGTGCAGCGCATTTCTGCTCGACCACAGGTTGGTGGTGAAGTGGACAGTGGCACCCTCAGCCCCTGCCAGCTGCTCCCTCACCCACTCCTTTAAAGCCCGGTACGAGGCTGGCACCACCTGCCGACTCAGAGTGGTGTGTGAGGGCAGCTTAAACTGGGGGGGCCAGGAAGCCAATCAGGTGCCTAAACCCCATATCCCCGACCACAGAGAAGGGTTTCCCATAGAGCGCAGTCATTTCCCCCAACATGTGCGTAGCTTTCAGTTGAAAGCAATGCAGCCCTCCACATCCTGCAGCTGTCCATGGTGCACTAATGCTTTGGGGTCTCAACTAGCTGCTGCTGTTTCACCACTGACAGTGTTGATGGGAGGGGCAGAACATGGTGGTGACACAGCTCTCGGAGGGACGTGTGGCCAGCCTTGTCCAAAGTGGTCAAGGCTCTGTTGTCCTGCCAACCAACAGGTGTCCTCAGTGAGTGGGTATTCTCTATGGCAAGGGGACATTTGCTAGCTGTCCTGCTTGAAACTGGTTGCCAAGTTGGTGGAGCAGTTGCTTTTCATCAAGGTCAACCTTCCACTTCTGGGATTCCCCGAGCTGCCCCTGGACATGGATTGATGGTGCAGTGGCACACGTCATCCTATGCTAGGGGCAGTCTTGGAACGGGGCTCCTCCTCAATCTGGGCTGCTGCTGCTGAGGTGCTGTCCCTGCCTTCCACTGCTCATGCCACATTTCCTATCTGCTCATGCTGCTACAGCTCCCTATGCTGTATCATGGATTCTACTACTGGGCAAGTCAATGTCTGCTGCTGCTCCACCAATGCCTGGCAGCCAGCAATGTCTGGCCAAGTATGGGTGGCAGGCCAGCCATCAAGCCCCAAGCCTTCCCAGCCTCTTCTGCTGCTGATGGGTCTCCAACAGGAAACCCTGGTGCCATGGGCACACCCAGGAGCCAAGCGCCGAGCCTGCCTGCCTGGGCAAGCCGAGGTGCTAAGCACCAAGCCTTCCCTGTATCTGCTTCTGCTGCTGGGTCTCTGACAGCCATCCCTGGCACCACGGGATCCCCCAGGGTTCAAGTGCTGAACCCTGGGCAAGCTGGGGTGCCAAGCACCAAGACTTCCCAGTCTCTGTTGCTGCTGCTGCTGCTGGGTCTCTGATGGCCTGCCATGCTGCCACGGGCCCCCTTGGGGGTCACTGTAATGTCCCAAGCCTCTCAGCAGCACCGAACTCCGCCGAACATTCGGGGGGGGTCCGAACTCTGCCAGACCGAACGCACGAACCCGAACTATGTTTTTAGTTTGAATGGCCGAACGCCCAAACATCCAAACTCTGTCCTGTTAGCACATCTCTAGTGTGGGGCCCCCTGGCTGATGGTCCCTGATGCATCTTCACCTGCTGAAAGTATAGCTATGTTCCGGAGGCAGAGTGAGACAACCAAGCATCTCCCCCAGTTCTTTGACTGGATCTGAGGTGTGCCCGTGCTTTCAAGCTTGCTGTTTTCCAATATTATGCTTCTCACTGTCATGCACTTTGACATTTTAAAATTTGTTTTTATTTTAGTTTATTTTACTTTTTAAGGCTGACCAGCAAGGCTCAGTCTTTCTTCTGCTCCTATTCATCTATGACAAAGTGTGAAATTTTCCATCTTTGCTGTTACAGAGCTGTGAAATATGTTAGGTTTTTTTATCCTTGATTTACACAAGCCTTTAGCTATATTATGACAGAGGGACTCATATCAAGGAAGAGAGAGAGAGAGGCTGTGAAATCCAAGCTGCCAGACAGGCCAGTGACACAGAGAGAAGCTACAAGCTGGCTTCACAGATTTGTTCCTTGACCTCCTTCAAATCACCTACACAACAGGCTAGCTGCTGGATGGACCAGACCCAGCACCAGTGGATTAACAGCATTCCAAGTTGAGGAGGGCAATTCCTGTTCCTTAGCCCTCCCTCCCCCCAAATCATCCCTAATCCTCTCAAAATGTTAGTGGCTCTGGCCACTCTCCCAGCCTCTGAGAAATTCAAATGCCAGCAGGGAGCAGCATAGAGACCCATCCCCTTGTTAATTTCACCCACATGTGTTGGAAGGTACCCCTGACCCAGAAGCAGTAAACCATCCCACAGGAGGAATAGACACAGAGCCAGATAACAAGGATATGCCAAAAGAATCAACTTTATTCTTGGAGAAGATTGCCAATCATGATCTGAACTTAGTCTGGAGACCTCAAGTAGCTCATGGGGGGAGAGGTTTGAATAGGGATTTCAGATTCCAAGCATAAATACTGTCTAGCACAGAGAGAGGTCTGGGATGGAGGATCAGACCAGACCAGCCAGATTGACATACGCACATCATATTTGTTGATAACATACAAACATTTGTCATAAACAAGTGTGGTGATCAAAACATCAGATTCTTATGCTGTACACTGTTCTCTGCTTAAGGAAGGTGGGACTCTCTCATGTGTTCTCGTTGATGGGAATCACTGTTCTCCCCTAGTCTCATTAGGTCAGCTGAAGCCAAGATGTTTACTTCTCCAGGATGTACCAGGGAGGAATGAGGCAGAAACTGGCAGTATGTAGATTGACTTGTTCTGTCAGTATCACTAACTGCTGACACCTACATTCCTTCCAGATCTAACCTTTCATAGCTGTTAACCTTTAGGGTACATGAGCCATTGCCCATTTCAGAGGTGCTTGTGTTAATGATTTTCTAGAGGAGCCAGAGTCCATAAGGACCTATGTCTACACTATGCAAAACCTGCAGTGGCAGCCTCCCATTACTGTGGGGTCATGTGGGCTAAAATTAAGAGGCAATTGGCCCTGTACCCTAAACTTGAGGAGGAAATGTCCTTTCCTCTCCTTTTTCCTTCCATGCCTGTGAAAAGAGCTGTTTGAACTCTGCCCTGTGGATTCTCTTTGATGCTTTTAGACAGACTCCTACTCCACTCCTGCTCCACCTCTGCTCTGCCTCACCTCTCAGACTGTCAGTTTAGCAGGCAGAGCAGAAGCAGAGCAGGCAATGCCTGCTCTAGGGCAGCTCTGCCCCTGGTGCTCCAGAACATCCAGGAGCACTAACCGTGGAGAAGCCGTCCCACCCAAATACAAAGCCCTGGGAAAACACCATCCACCTGTCTGTGTAAACGGGCCCAAGAACCACATCCAAACATGTCCCTGGCCAGACCATAGAGCCCAGAGGACCAAATGGCCAAAGCGGATCCCTGAATGCACGTGGCCATCTTAGTCACCTGCCTCTGACCCCACCCCAGCTTTTAAAGGAACATGCTTCAAAGTCAAATGTGTGTTGACCACACACTGGAGCCTGGCAGGGAGAAGGGAGGCCAGAGCACCACCTGAAGCCACATAATGGCAAAGAAGAAGCAGTGTGAGATGGCAACCCAGTCCAGGGGCCAGTCCAGTGGGGTAGGTGCACGGCCTCCAGTCATGGGGTGGCGAGCGGGGGCAGGCAATGGGGTTGTGATGACCAGTAGTAGGGGAGGAAGGGACATGCCATGGAAAAAAACACATTCTGTATAGGTTTGCTGTGAATAATGTGGAAGAAATAGATATACATAGCATGTTACTGAAGCTGAACACATCCATGATGGTGTGGGACAGTTCCCTGCAAAGCACCAATAAGGTAGATGGAGGGAGCGGAGGTGTAACGACATATTTGGTGGAGTGGCCAAAATCCCTTGCTATCCCTTGGAGTGATCCCTGCCATCAGGGCATTACACTGGGGCGCTGAGTGCAGAAAGGTGCTGCAATAATCAACATTCCACTTCCCCATTTCCGTCTTCAGGTCCAGCAGAGCCAGGGGAACAGCCCAGTCCAAGTCCAAGCAAGAGAACCCCTGGTTTGGTTTGGTTTGCTGTGTTGCACCAGCTGACTGATGGGGGCACCTGCTTAATGGTTGGTTAGATCTCTACATGTGCCTGTGTCTGTGCCTTACCATGGGGTGCTTCCCCCACCAGGTGAGCTACATGCAGCTGTTCAGGGAGACGTTTCCAGGATTTCCCTGGGGACACCAGCATTGGAACCCCTCAGGCAGGCTGTCTTCCATTCACAGAGACTGGCCGAGGGGGAAGCATTGGAAATTGCCAGATTGGCAGGGCACCTTCAACTCACAGACATCACCCCAGGGGGAACAACATTGGAATTCCCCAGACTGGCAGGGTGTCTTCAGCTTGCAGAGATCAACCTAGGGTGGCAGGAGATAGGAGAGATGGAGTGACTTCATTCACTCATCCTAATCAGTGGCAGCAGATGTGGGCACAAATGCGCGCTCTCTCTCTCTCTCTCTCTCTTGTTCTGGCAGCTGGTGAGGGCACAGGTGCGGTCTCTCTCTCTGTGTGGTTCCAGTAGGTGAATGGCAGTGTGGGCAGAGTGTGAGTCTCTCTTTTTAGCAGTAGGGTGCTTCTCTGTCTCTGATTCTCATGGGTGGCAGCAAGGACACGGTGTGCGCCTCTCTCATTCTAGCAGCAGGGTGTATGACTCTCTCCAGTTCTGGTTGTGGGTGGCAGAATGGCAGGGAGTGTGCATCTCTCTCTCTTGGTCTTTTATCAGGCTGCATATCTCTCTCTGGTTCAGGTGGGTGTGTGGCAATGTGGGCAGAGACTTCTTCTCCCCCTTGTTTTAGAAGCACGGTGTGTGTGCCTCTCTGGTTCTGCCATGGGCACCTTTCTCCTTTTAGCCGCAGGGTGTGTGTGTCTGGTTCTGGTGAGTGCGTGGCAGCTTGGGCAGGGTATTCACCTCTCTCTCTCATTCTAGCAGCAGGATGCATCTCTCTCTCTGGTTCTGGAAGATGGCATGACCAGCCACTGCCACTTTATGTGACTCCCTCATTCAGCTTTCAAGAAACCTAGCTATCACAAGGCTAGGGTGTCAACTTGCAGAAAGGCACCATACAAGGTAGATAAAATGGAAGGTGAGCACTAGCAGTTGGCACTACCTTAGATGTTACTGGATGTCAACTTGCCGAGATTGCCCCAAGGGGGCAAAAAATATATGGGGGAGGAGGAGGGAGACAGAGGGCAGCCAGCATTTGGGCAGATGGGGAGGGAGGCATCAAGAGTGACCCAGCAGGAAGGTGGAGCATCAAGGCTTCCCCTGGAGTTGACAGTGTGCCCCCTCACTCCAAGTCAAAGGGCAGTTTGGGGAATCTTAGCAGCAGCAGCAGCAGCAGCAAGCAGACCTTTAGGAACAGCAACTGCTCCCCCAACCCAGTTCCCAGCCTCAAATGCTGGTGACTGACAGTGTCCCCCACCTGAGAAAACGTACTTTGGCTCAGTGTGCTGGTTTTTAGGCAGGAGAGCATTTCCTGAAGTTCAAGGCTGAACTAGGCTTCAATTAGCCTTGAAGTTCAAGGCTTCAAGAATGTTTGTGGCAGTGTCACTCTGGCCCATGACCAGGGCATGAAGCAGGGCCCACCTGTACCATGACCCCTTGTAGCTACCACCTACTGATCCTCATCCTGTCACCCACCCCAGTCACCAGTGCGCGGTCAGGGCCAGTTAGGCATGCTGTGCATTTCTGCTGCTCCAGATGTTAGTTGTAAAATGCACAACAGGCCCACCTGCCCTAGCCAACTGCTCCCTCACCTGCTCCCTGGCTGTCTGCTACAAGGAGGGCAACACCCACCTGCTGAAGGTGATGCATGAGGACATCTGGTAGTGGGGTGCCAACAGTGCTATCAGCCTGCTGAAGCCCATGCTCTCAATGATGGTGAAGGGCGGGTCACCCAGCAGTCTCATCTCACCCACCTGCCTGGAGATCTACATTGCCACTGGATGATGCCAGTGGAGATGGCAATCATGTCTCCTCACTCCATGGTGTCTGCTCCATCCAGTTGTTGACCAGGGTTTCCCTCCAAAATGGGGCCTGGCAATAATGAAAATAAAAATGAAAATGAAAAAAAATCATTTTCTGTTGTTATTTTTTTTGTTTACATATTTATGAAGATGAAAATGAGATTATTGTTTTCATTTTCATAAAACAAAAACAAATTGCATACTCCCAGATGCTAACCTTCTCCATTACCTGATTGTCCTTACTGACATGAAGCTTTTTGTGATTTTCAGTCTAAATTGAAGTCTGGGGGCTGCAGGTGGTGCAGAATGTGTCAGGCTGCTTGCTGTCAGGGATGGGTTACCATCTCGGTTGCTGCTCCCATGTTGTGAAACTCCCTTTCCCAGGAGGTTTCTTTGAGCCTGAACCTGGCTATCTTCTGGAGGCGGTGCAAAACATTTTTATTTGGAAAGGCAGGGATAGGTTGGATTTGATTGAGGTTCTGGGTGGGGTTGAAGTGGAGGATGGGGGGGGGCTTGAGGGGAGGGTGTTTTTATTGTATGAATTTTAACATTTTAATTGTTTGTTGTTTGTGTTATGTCAGCTGCCATGAGCCTCTATGGTTTGAAAAAGTATATAAATGATGAACATACTAAGAACGGAAGTGTTGTTTAATGGAAATTATTTACAGCTTTGTAATTCCAAACATTCCTTTCTGAAGTAGTGGAAGGTAGATAGAACGGTGTGCCTAGAGAAGCTAGGACTTGTCCATGTAGTTGTGGAGTGATAGAGGATCTCCCCCACTATCTGCTAATTTGCCCTTTGTATGAGGATGTAAGAAACCATTGTATTTTGCCTCCATTTGGTGATAGGTTTTTTCCTCAGAAACTCATATTTCTGCTGTCCTCGCAGAACCCAATTTTTATACAAAATGCTATTTTTTGCTAGATGTGCTGCCCAAATTAGGGAAAACGTATAACTTGTTTGAGATTGATCTGTATATATAGTTATGGTTTTGTACAATTCCTATTGTTTATAACCGTGTACTATGATGGCTAAGTGCTAAATGGAATAAATGTTATCATTGATCATGGGTCTGTGTTGCCTTACACAGGCAAATGTGGGACCAGCTCCCATCTGGTCAGCCTGTACAGACTTTCTGTAAGACAATATCCAAGAATTGGTCCTGCAGGAGCGCGCTTAGCCCAGACACCAAAAAGCTGATTGAAAGGGTAGGACTGGAGCCCCCATCAGTTGTTTGGCAGCCAGGCTAAGTGTGATCCTCCAGGCCCCCCAACATCTGTTTGGTGGCAGCTCCTCCCAGAAGCCTGATTTTGCTGCGAGACCTGAAGGTCTGCCCCATGCGGACAGCTCCTCAGACAGCCGGTAATGTGGAGGGACTTGTGACGACAGTCACACCTGGATTTCCCATTGGAGAGGAGGTTCTCCTTGTTTGGAGGATTGCCCTTCCCAGCCAGCCCGAATTGTGGTGGCTGCGGTGGTTTCCTCATGGTGGGCAGGGAATCCAGCTGGCCCTGTCAAATGTGGCATTACCCACTGTCAGCATAGGGATCCAGTCTGTGTGGGTAAGTCCCCACAGCATCCATCCTCAGATCCAGCTCAGTCACACTCTGATTTCACCGGAGAATTCTTTATTTAAATGGAGTGCGGAGTATTAAATATATACAGTTTGGCCAATACATACAACAATCTGCTGTCCTGAGCCAAACTGCCTCTGTCCAAGCAGTGATTATTCCTGCTAGCCTGAGCCAGGACTCAGCCGAGTAGTTCCAGGGGCTTGCAGGGTGCATGAAAGAGTCAAGCCTCAGTCTGAGCAATTTCTCCTTTACAAGTGGATCCCTCATCCCTCCCTGGGCTTCTGGCTGGTTTCTAAGAGGAGTTTCAAAGCATCTGATAGGGGAGGCCCCTGATCCTAGATCCCAGGCCTGGCTTATTTTTAGTCAATCAGGATGAGGTAGGGAAACCCTGTTTCAGGCAGCGTGAGCTTCTGCCTCTGGCCCCTGAAACATGCCCTCCTTGAGATAGGCTTGTTTCTTTTTCTCCCCAAGGCAGCCTTTACCCTTCCCTGGTGCCTTGATCTGTCTGGCTCTGCCTTTTGTAGCTGAGCTTCAATTGGTTGTCCACTCAGTTGCTTAGCTCTTGGCCAGCAATCCCTTAAAGGGCCAAATTCTTGTGTTTGCATTCCAAGGCTGCCATAGAATTGCTCCTCACAGGCGCTTACCTCGCGCCTGGCTCTGGTCCTTCAGAGACTTATAGTGTGTCTTTAGACATAACGCTGTTCGCTGTGTTCAGTGTTCTATAACACAGTGTCCTACCGTTACAGTATTTAGACATACCGTCAACACAGTGTTTACCCCAAACACTGGAAGTGAACAACTGCCAGATCTTGACAGTTTAATCAGTGTTTGGGGTGAACACTGTGTTGACAGTATGTCTAAACACTGTAACAGTAGGACACTGTGTTACAGAGCATTGAGCAGTGTTATGTCTAAAGACACCCAGAGTAGCTTGGTCACACTCCCACCCACCGAATGGTTCCCCCCCCCCATTCTCCCCTTCCAATTCATCCCCTAGGTGAGATATAGGAAGGAGCCCACTGTATATATCACCTGGGCAGCACTTTAGCACAATTCCAGTTCCTTCAGGCATCCAGACTGAATTGTTTATTTTTCTTTATTTGGGGGATTATTTATGCAGCCCTTCCTACAAGGCTCACAGTGGTTCACAATCCATGCAAAAACAGCTAAAACATTAAAATCCAGACAATAAAAACACCATCCCCTCAAACCCCATCCTCCCCCACAGCCCCACCCAAAAAACCAACCAAACCCCACCTATCCCTACCTGCCAAATGTTTTTCCCAGCTAAGAAAGTTTTGCACTGCCTCTGGAAGATAGCCAGGCTCGGACTCAAGTAAACCTCCTGGGGAAGGGAGTTTCATAATATGGGGGCAGCAGCTGAGAATGTCCTCCCATGCACCCCCACCCCACGGAGAAGGGTAATGGACGGAATGTTCAGGAGGGTGCACCTGGCCGACTGGAGTGGCCACAAATGGATATGGTGTGTGTCATGGGTTGGAGGTCCGCACCCCCACTTTACCGGGTTTGAGTGACTCAGTTTCCCTCATGTACCACCCACTTGAATAAGTTTTCTCTCTCTGGCCGATTCAAGCCTGCTGCAGGGACAACCCCTTTGTCACCCAAGGGCCCGATCCTTCCCGTTTACAGACTCTTTAATCTCTGGGTTCGCAAGAACTTGAGAACTCTTGTTGCTCACTTGTGTTCCAATGTTAGACACAGACACTTCTTCATAAAGATAAGAAGTCAGTTTATTGATTACATAAGCAAGATTGTTGATACAGAGTGGTTACTAGAAATCAAAGGTAAATATCTGTCTCTTATACACATCTAGATGTGTATAAGAGACAGCATTCTCAGTCAGTGATGTTGAATGACTGGGCACTGATCTCTTAGTTGATAGAAAGCAAAGTCATACCTTTCAATCCATGGTTTCCAGCCTTGCTTGCTGGCAGGATCCAGGATGCAGACGAGAGTGCTTCAGTTGGCTATGCGAGAGAGCTCCTGAAGGTGGATTAATGGCCTCCTTAAGTACCTTTCATGATCTCTTTGTTTTTGGCTTCCCACCTTGGAGAAATCTGAGGTCTGTCACGTAGGCAATGACTACCTGCATTAGCATTTTTAATGTCTCTAGCCATCCGTCTGGGGCAAATCAACAAACTGTCTTTCCATTTCCTGGAGCTTGGTCACGTGTCACAGTCCTGATTTTGGGTTTTACAGTTCTCAATTGTAACATTACATACATGTTGCATGTTTTGCTATACATATTTACTAGGCTTGTAGTCTACATGTAGGCCAGTATCACACGTGTGTGACCCTTTGTTCCTCCGTGACAACCCCCCTGTAAGATTGCATGTGCAGTGGGCATGACATAGTCCCGTAACATGTTTAGACTGGTGTGTCCTACCGGTGTGTGTAGGGATATGCAACCCCCTTTCCTTCTTTCCATGGGTTTGAATCCTATTTTAGTTAGACCTTTGGTTTTCCAAACCCTCTGTCAGCCCTGTGGGTCTATCATGTTCATGTGTTTTCCACCATGTCATAGTGGAGTGATCCTCAGGATTCAGTGTTTCTAGGTTCACTCTCTTGTAGGGGTATACCCTGAGGTGTCTATGTCCCTCCACCCCATGTTGCATGTGGGGTTCCCGTGGCATATACCCTTCAAGGAACATCAGTATGTGTTTTCATAAGACTGTGACAAATGGGTGGGAACGCCATGTTAACAACCTTTTTTCCCCAGTTACAAACTTTGATCATGTTTCCAGATTATCTGGCAATCTGTTTCTTATTGGATGTATTTCTGTTCCCCATGTCATAACTTCTTTGTCTGATTTACCTGGGCTATCCAGACTGTAGATCAGAAGTATTATTTGGAGAGAAAAGAGGGAGTGTGGAGTAAGTGTGATACCTATTACACTACTGAGCACCCCCCTTCTGTTGTCTGTGTAACTCTGCATTTGAAAACATTTTTCATCACTGGCAATGCTGTAATTCCCAGTGGTTGTTTGGCATTTGCATTTCCCCCATGGCTGTGATGCTGTGTTTGGATGTCTTTGCATTCAAATCAATCACGCATCCAAAAACTGCTTCTGTAAAGGGGCTATTGTCAGCAGCCTCTCTTGTGCCCTGCCCCCAAGTTCTGTTTGTACCTCCAGGATCCCCTGGGTCCATATAATTGTGTATTTCTCCTTCTTGGGAGTCTGACTTTGTGACATGAGTGTGAGAACCCCAACGTGTCCCCTCAGACCTCCCCACACGAAACTCTTGAGGATTTAGTTTACCAAGTGCAGCGGCTTTACCCTGCACGCTCTTAACTGTTTCCTCCCCTTCAGACTCTACTTCAGCAGCATTTCCCTGCTCCTTGTTAGGTAAGGTGGAGGCACACAGTTCACTCTTAGACTGATGCTCCTGCCCCTTTAGGACTACAGGGTGGTTCATTTCTATCCCTGGGGAGGAGACAGCCATTGTTCCCCCCTCCATCCTGGGAAAGGTTTCCTGAACCTTCCAGCCTTCTCTTAAGGTGGAATCCTCCATCTCCAGGCTTGTGTGTAACCCCTTGGGTTCAGTTAGCCACTTCCCACCTTCTCTTAAGGTAGGACAACAAACCTCCAGGCCATCCTGCAACCCCCTGGTTTGAGTAGGGGCCTCTGCAGCCTCTAACTCTCCCCTCACAGTGGTTACTTGGTTTGATTCTTCAGGATTTGGTCCCTCCTGTGTAAGGTGGGGTGTCAAATCCTGGGCTTCAGAATCAGGTTCATCCATTGGCTTCACTTCCTTCAGTTCCCCATGTGAGACAGGGACATGCAGTTCACTCCCCAAGTCTTGTCCTCCTCTGCCTTCTGGCTGGTTTGGGGACTCCTCTTTGGGGTTTTCCTGTCCGAGTGGAGTTCACAGGTTGGGGTGCAGAATCTGTAAAGCCTTCTTGTAACCCTTCCCCTCCACTAGGTTTGCTCTCTGTCTCCCCATGTTCCAGGGGCTCCAGGGGCTTGTTTAGGGCTCTCTGAGTCTTGTTGCCCCTCACCCTCCCTTCCCGGGTTGCTCTCCGGCTCCCTGTGTTCCTGGGATTGAGCTTTTTCCACCCTCCATCCCAGCATCCATTTGTTTATAGCATTCCCTACCAAAATTTCATCTTGTGCCTTTCTGGGGAGTACAGCAACCTGGATGGGTCCTTTTGAGCCCCCCCCTTTCTAAATCTACAGTTTCTATGGGCAAAATAGCTTTGGTTCCTGTTGCTAGGGATACCATAACCTTTCTATGAGTGTTTATTTTATGTTTTGGGATCAAGTCCTCCCGTACCATAACCATGAGTGCCCCATTGTCTAATCTCCCCACACAGTTTACCCCATTAACCTTAGCAGTTTTTCGTAGCAACTGATCTCCTGTGGATGGGTTACAAATGATATAGCAATCATCAACACCTCTGGGGACGGGTTGAAGTACAGACACAAAATTCGCACTGACAGTCCCAATAATCTCCTCAAACTCTCTTTTAGGGCCATGAAACTCCCTTTTGGGGGGCAGTCTCGTACCATATGCCCTGCTTGGTTACAGTTAAAGCACTGCTTTGAATCATTTTTAGAGGATTGGTAGGTGTGTGTTTCCTTGGAGTCTGGGTGATCCCTGTCTCCCCCCACCCCCATTCTCATTTGGTTTGTTCTGGGTCAAGTTTCTTTGTTCAGATTGTAGATTTTTGTACCCATTCTGCTTATGGTAAAACCCTTGTTTAGATTTTTCTCCATTATTTGGTTTCTTTTCCCCATAAACTAAAATAGCATTTTTGGTGAATGCATCAACCCATGTCCCTGCCTCTTTGAGATTTGTGATCTCCTTATTCAGCAGGTGTGATTTTAAATTCAGTGTACACTAGGTAAAAAACTGTTCAAGCAATACAGAGTTAAAAATTTGTTCCTTTGTGGCATTCCCACATGCATCTAACCATTTCACCCCATATTGTTTCAACATATTACAAACATCTGAATATGATGTACACTCTGCCTTCTTAAAGCTGTGTAATTTTTGGCAAAAAGTTTCTGGAGTAATCCTGTAAGCCTCAAGAAATGCCTTTTTGAAAGCATCAAAAGTCAGCACTGGATTCTCCTCCATTTTTGTCTTGTAGACTTCTTTTGCTTTCGCTGGGAGTTTGGGTAACACTAATTTGAGCCACATATCGTTCGGGATCTGTTCTTGATGAAACACATGATGCACGGTTGTGAAGTAATCATCTATGGATTGATTCCCATCATCGTACAGTGGAATCAATGGGGTGTAGTCCCAAATTCTGCCTCCTGTGTTGTTTCCAAAGGGTAGTGTGGGTTGGATTCCTGCCTCTGTCTGCAGTTTTAGGAGTTCCAGTTGATGTTTTTGTTCTCTCTCTTTTTCTTGTGCTTGTGCTTGTGCTTGTCTTTCTCTCTGTTTTTCTTCCTGTTTTATTTTCTCCAGTCTGAGCTCATGTTCCAGTCTCAGTCTGACTATCTGGAGTTCAGGGTTTGAGCCTTGTCCCCCTGGTTGACAATCAGTTGGAAGGGGGTTTTGAGGCATGTTTGGCAGCGCATCTCCATCTCCTGGTTGCTGGTCAGATGGAGAGGGGTTTGGAGGGGGATTTGCTTCCCTCGCTCTGTTCCCATCCATTCCATTCATGCTCATTTCAAACTCCTGTATCAGCTGCTTCAGTTACTGTTTAGTTTTCCCTTCTGCTTCGAGACCTCTCTTTCTGGCTTCCCTGCTCAGCTCTTACCTTCTCAGGTGATGAAAGTGCTTTGGGAGCCCTATTTTGTTTCTGTCCCTGACTCAAAATTAAAACTAAAACAACAAACTCAGTGCACTCTGTTCAAGGAACTGCTTATTCTACTCTCTCAGAGTTGAGTTCCTGACCCCTGGGACTTTCAGTCTCTGCAGGTATGAGATTTACTCCGCTCAGAGGATTCCAGTCACCTGAC
Source organism: Sphenodon punctatus (assembly GCA_003113815.1). Lineage (NCBI taxonomy): Eukaryota > Metazoa > Chordata > Lepidosauria > Sphenodontia > Sphenodontidae > Sphenodon > Sphenodon punctatus. Next base: position 434,557 of record QEPC01008676.1, on the reverse strand, counting down.
TATGCTCCTCTACTTTCTACACCTGGCCCACAAGCTGAGCTTAACCCTTCTCATTGGATGCCAATTGTCATGGGTTGGAGGTTGACACACCCACTTTACCGGGTTTGAGTGACTCAGTTTCCATCGCGTACAGCCCACTTGAATAAGCTTTCTCTCTCTGACCGATTCAAGCCTGCCACAGGGACAACCCCTTTGTCACCCAAGGGCCTGACCCTTCCCGTTTACATACTCTTTAATCTCTGGGTTTTCAAGAGCTTGAGAACTCTTGTTGCCCACTTGTGTTCCAATGTTAGACACAGACACTTCTTTATAAAGATAAGAAGTTAGTTTATGGAATACATAAGCAAGATTGTTGATACAGAGTGGTTACTAGAAATCAAAGGTAAATATAATGCATTCCTGATCTATACTGGTTGAGTTGATAAATAAGGATCTTATCCGACAAAGGTCCATAAGTTCTGGTTCCTCAGTCATAGTTGTAGAATGACTGGGCACTGATCTCTTAGTTTGTAGAAAGCAAAGTCATGCCTTTCAATCCATGGTTTCCAGCCTTGCTTGCTGGCAGGATCCAGGCTGCAGATGAGAGTGCTCCAGATGGCTAAGTGAGAGAGCTCCTGAATCTGGATTAATGGCCTCTTTAAGTACTTTTCATGGTCTTTTTGTTTTTGGCTTCCCACCTTTGAGAAATCTGAGGTCTGTCACGTAGGCAATGGCTACCTGTATTAGCATTTTTAATGTCTCTGGCCATCCATCTGGGTCAAAACAACAAACTGTCTTTCCATTTCCTGGAGCTTGGTCACGTGTCACAGTCCTGATTTGGGTTTCACAATTCTCAATTGTAACATTACATACAGCCGCCCCGAGCTGTTTTTAGGAGGGGCAGGGTAAAAATCTAGAAAATAAATAAATAAATAAATAAATAAATAAATATGCTGCATGTTTTGCTTTACATATTTACTAGGCTTGTAGTCTACATGTAGGCCAGTATCACATGTGTGTGACCCTATGTTCCTCTGTGACAGTGTGATAGGCTGTTAGGGTAGGTAGGATGGGAAGGATTTCAGGGAAAAGCACTCACAGCTGTTCGGAGTCTCAACACTCTCGTGGGGGAAATACAACCCCTCAGTATCTTCTAAGGCTGTAATGATCCCGAACGGGATGAAGTCAGATCATCATGGGGGAGGAGAGATACAGAACTAGTGAGAGTGGAGTCCCTCCACTCTCATGCAAAATGCCAAGCACCCCCCCCACACACACACACACATGGTTCAACCAGAGTTGTACACACCACAACACACCACCACAAGGGACAAAATATGTGCACTGGTTCAGGGAGTAAGGGAACAGATCCAGGGCAGAAAGGGCAGAACTCATAGATCATCAGTTACACAGGAATGAGGGAGCAGGAGGGGTCCCGACCTGAAAGGGAAGAGGGGATTAGGGAATCCCATGAGTGACCCTGCACCCCGAGTATCCACTAGTAACACAAACACCATACAAGTAGCCTCACACACTAACCCACACCACTATCACTACACACACCAAGCACCTCACTATCACCCACTCACTCACACAGCCTCTCACCTTCACACACACTAATATCTAACCGCTCTGTCACACAAAGCTCACATTTCTTGCAGGCAGGAAGGGGGCCAGTTTCTCACAGCTCTGCTGATCACCAGCAGCCCCCCTTTGTGTCTGAGTCCCTTATATAAGGCTGGCCCTGCCCCGCTGCGTGCACAGGTGGACAGAATGGCACAGTGCGGCCAGGGGCCCCACCCCACAGTCACCCAGAAGCATCAGCTGAGGCTTCTCCCCCTCATGCACAGCTGTGCAGGGAACCAGATCCCGCCTCTGCCAGTAGCATCACGGCCGCAGGCATCTCCCCGTCTCCATAAGCCACCCTCGGCCAGTGCCCCCACTCCCTTTGAGCTGCATAATGGCGGAAGCAGTAGCAGGACATTACATAGGTGGTATTTCAAGATATGTGGTATCCAGACTTTTTAGGACTTTAAAGGTCAAAACCAGCACCATGGATTGTGCCTGGAAAGCTATAGGTGGCCACTTCAGACTTCTAAGTAGCGGTGTAATGTGCTCCCAGTGACTTTTCCTCGAAAGGAGCTGAGCCACTCCATTCTGCACCAGCTGCTACTTTCAAACAGTCATCAAGGGCAGCCCATGTAGAGCGCATTGCAGTAATCTAGCCCTGAGGTGATGAAAGCATGGATGTGGCCAGATCTGAATCAGAAAGAAAGAGCCACAGCCTCCTCACCAGATGGAGTTGATGAAAAGCACTCCTGGCCACCACTGCGACCTGACAATCCAGGTGCAGTGAGGGATCCAAAAGCACCTAGGAATGGGTGAACAGAATGCAGTTCGGATGTTCGGATATTCGGTCGTTTAGTTTGAAACCCAAGTTCAGGTTCGATGGTTGGTTCAGCCGAGTTTGGTTTGTCCAAACTTGGTCGAACATTCAAAAATAGCGAAACTGAAACCAAAATTGAAACCAAAACCGGAATTTAATTGAAACCAAAACCTAATTTTCGGCTCCAGAGAGACTTTTTTATGCCCCTGAACTCAGCCAAACTCATCCGAACAAGAACAAATTGTTCGGTCGTTCAAGAGTTTGGTTCAGACATACAGTTCAGATGTCAGAACAGACCGAGTTCGGTCCGAACTCTGAACATCTGAACCGCGTTCACCCATCCCTAAAAGCACCCCAAGACTGTGAACATGATTGACCAGAGGGGGCTGGACCACATTAATAACAGATGCCGCAATTTCCTCCAAGTCACAAGACTGACCAACCATGATTACTTCAGTCTTTTCAGGATTCAACTTCAATCGACGCATCCTCATCCAGTCCCCAACAGCAACCAGGCATTGGGTAAGCACAGAGACTGCGGGACCTGGATCGGATGAAAAAGAAAGGTAGAGCTGAGTGTCATCAGCATATTGAAGACACCTCACCCCAAACCTCCAAATGATCTCACCCAGCAGCCTCAGATACACATTGAACAAGAGGGGAACAGAATGGAACCCTGTGAGACACCACAGGGAAGGACCCAAAGAGAAGATGAGCAATTGCCCATCACCACCCACTGGGACCTCCCTGACAGGAAAGAGTAGAACCACTCAAGAGCAGTTCCACGCACCCCAGCTAGGTCCTGAAGTTGTTTCAATACCACCTTGTGATATACTGTATCAAAGGCCATGGAAAGATCTAACAGGATCAACAAGGTAGAATTAGGGATGGGCGAACCGATCCCGGTTCAGGTTTGAGCGTTCGGTTTGGTCCGCTTCGGTTTGGGCATTCATTTCGGGTATTCAGTTCAGTCACCAAGTTCAGGTTTGGGTGTTTGGTTCGGTCAAGTTCAGTTCGGCCATTCGGGAAAAGGTATCGCGAGAGCCCATGATCGTGCCTGAAACAGGAAATTTGTGTGTGTGCGGAGCTTGTGTGGGTGAGATCGTGTGTGTGTGTGTGTGTATGTTCGGTTCATGTGCTTTTTGTGTGTGTTTGGTTTGACTGGCTGTGTTTGTTTTGATGTTTTGTTGGTGAGTGTTTGTGGTGGGTGACTGACTTTACTGTGTGGCTGGTGTTGGTCTGGTTAAAAAAAAATGGAGAAGACAGTCTTAATTAAACATGGGGGGGCAAGTTGGTGGTCCCGGACCTGGTGGTGGTGGAGGAGGAGGAGGAGGAGGAGGAGGAGGTCGCTGCCCTTGAACCTTCAGTGGTGGAGGTCTCAGAGACGGTGGTGGAGGAGCAAGCAGTGGGCACAGGAGGTGCTGCCAGGTTTGTAAACTTTTTTTTAATTTTGAGGACAAGAAAGGCTCTATCCGTTAGAGCGAGCTCACTATGTGCGGGTGGGTGTGTGGGTGGTGTGGGCATCAGTCGGTCACAAACAGTCGGCATCAGCGGGTGGCAGCCGATGTCTGCCATAAAGAGAGAGGGTACTGTAGTGTGTGGGGCTCTTCCAGAAGTCAGGCACGAACATGAGCTTCACCCCCACCCAAACATGTGCCAGGCTAGCAAGGGTCTCCACTCTCCAGTTGCCGTCCCATTCCCAACTCACCCCCAAATAAGGGCAGGATTTGCATGTGCCAGCCACCAGGGTCTTTCCAGTTGTCACCATCCATAGCTCCCCAAGGAGGGCAGAATTTTCACGTGCCAGCAAGGGTACTTCCAGTTGTCTTCGTTACTAGCACCCAAAGAAGGGCAGGCTTTGCATGTACCGGCAAGGGTCTCATCTCTCCACAGCACCCAAAGAAGGACAAGATTTGCACGTGACAGCCAGCCAAGGTCTGATCTCCATTGCCATCCCGCCATAGCATCCACCCAAAGAAGGGCATGATTAATTGCATGTGCCAGCCAGGGTCTCTCCATTTGCTATCCCTAGCACCCCAAGGAGGGACCAGACCAGGGCCAATAAAGCCCAGCGGGCGGCCCAGGCCTTGAATAGGTTTATTAATTTATCTAAAGGGATCACATTGTCGGATTTCCTAAAGGCATATCGCGCTAAAATTCCTCCGTCCAACCTGTTTGGTTTAGAAATTATACCAAATCCCAACATGGTAGTACTGGAAAAGGTACAAAATTCTTTTCTCCGCCGTGTCTTAAAAGTTGGGTCTAGTATTCCTGGGGGGGTAGTTCGAGCGGAATTGGGAATTAGTTCACTGGAGACGATCTCCAAGATTAGATATGTGGGATATTGGCTCAGACTTCTGGTACGCCACGATACCGATCTTGCCCTTCAATATCTAAGGGAGGAATTATGTGAGACAGGGGTAAGAGGTTACACATGGTTGCTACGTTTGGGTAAATTGGTCAAAGATTGGGGCTTTTCAATGGAATATTTCATTGGTCATAGTCTTCCTGCTATAAGGGCTGAAATTCTTTTAAGGGCTAGGGACGTGGCCCAACAGGAAGACCTATCAATTGTGGCCCATTGGAAAGTGGCCCCTATGCTGGTAACTATTAAAAAATCAGCTGAATTTGAGCCATATCTCGACTTACTTATCTGTCCCAAACTCCGCCGATGGTACACATTACTCCGTTTCCAACTCGTACCATCGGCGGTAGTGGAAGGTAGATTTAAGCAGCTACCGCTTCAACTGAGAAAGTGCCCTTGTAGTTTGCAGGAGGTGGAATCAGTAGGACATGTCCTACTACGTTGTCCCTATTATCACCGATTAAGGCTAACATGGCTGGGATCCCTGCTTCACTCGGAGGCTAGTTATCTGCACCTCATGTCCCTAAAAAGACAGGAGGAAATATTACTGCTGGCAACCTTTGCTTGCTTGGCAGGCAAACGAAGGAAGCTAATAGCGGAAAGATTGAAGGTGGGAGGTTCTGCCTAATCATGAGTGGATTGTGTTTCTGGAGTTTCTTCAGCTTTTATGCATACTGTCTTTGAGGGGCTTATGATCCCCCGTGCTTTTGTTATTTTGTTTTGATTTTATGTATATCATCAGAATGGACGTTTCTATTATGCCCATTGTATTATGTTGTTTGTTTTTATTATTGTGGTTTGGAGTACAGAGATAGCTAAACTCCCAATAAAGTTTACTTACTTACCCCAAGGAGGGAGGACAAGAGGCATAATCATAAATGCATGATATTACTTTGGTGTTGTTTATGTGTTCCTGTTTCAGAGAGGAATCGGATGCTGGTGCTGGTGCCATGCTGTGCAGGACACTCAGGCAGAGGTTGCCAGTGCCACCCCCAGACATTGGGCGGACAAGGTCCAATGTCTGGAGGTTGTATGATAAGGTGAATGGGTTCGCCGTCTGCAAGATAAGGCATGGGGGCTGGAACAACAGGCTATGCATGCATGCATTGCCCTCTGTGACCTGTTATGAACAGAAGTCCCCTGCAGAGAGAGATTTCCGCCCATCCACTTGTGGAGACAAAATGCAGGCAGAGCTTGACACAGACCATTGGTCTAATGCAGTATGACTCTTCTTATGTTCTTATACTTTTATCTTCTTTAGACCTGTAGCAAAAGATTCAAAAGGGCCAGTGAGGGGACCACATTGGGCCTAATTGCCCATAGCAAGAAGGCTCACAGGAAGAAGATGGCTCAGGCACAGGAGTCTGGTGGCATGACCGTGGAGCAGGAGAAGAGGGGGGAAGGCAAGTCAGAAGAGGCGCCACCTGAAAAGTCCTTCCCCCTTCTCCAGCTTTGACATGGAGCCTCCCCAGGAGGAGTCGGCGGCATCAAGGGGTTTTGGGGCCAGGTGTAGGGGACCAGACGGGACTTTGTGGCCAGCCTCCAGGTACTGGAGAACTGACTAGTGGAACAGTTCCAGGTCATTGAGTTGCAGGAAAAGAAGGTGGAGGTGTATTCGAAGTACATCTCCAAGTACATCTCCACTGAGAGGACTGTCCTGGAGCTCTTCCGCCAGTCAGTCTCCAACTGTCGGGTGGCCATGGCAGGGGCCATAGAATACGCCATGGAACACGGATATTAAATGCTGGCAGGTCCGCCCCCTGCCCGTAGCTCCCCTGCACCACTTATGCCTTTCCCCAAATTCTGGGGGACAGGCCCAAAGACTGAGTATTTAGTGCATAAGTTTCCTTTCTATTTTAAAACACTTGGTTTTTGTTTTACAATTTTGTTGTTGTTGTTGTTGTTTTGTTAAGTAAAGTTATATTTCTTGTTATTGTTACGAGTTGACCTGTGCAATTTTTAATCCCTCTGTGTTTAAGTTCTGACTGGCAGGTGGCAGAATCGCATACAGCTTGTCGATCCATACAAGCAGCACCTGCCACACCATGTAGCATAGTTATTAACCCAATGATGTGGCATCAGCAGGGTCTCAACTTGCAGACAGCCCCCCGGAAGATGCAGGGTTTGTGTTTGTGTGGGTGGGTGTGACAGAGAGAAAGAAAGACAGACTCCTTGGCAGTGGGCAGCAGGTGGCGGGAGCTGGTGGTTGGAGGGGCTTTTATTTCCAGCAGCTTCAGCGGGCATCCATGGGTGGGTGCAGAGGAGTAGGCTTTTGGGTGGGGGAAGGGCAGGCTGGCATGCGGGCACTGGGCTTCTGGATGCAGTGGAATGGAATGCAGCCCCCAGTGGCTGGAATGATGGTCCCAGAATCTCATTTATGGTTCTTAGGATGGGCGGGCATGACTGATTCAGGGATAGTGGAATGACAGCCTAAAGCCTATCTGGCACACTTCATTCAATCATGCAATAGGTGGTAGCAACAGGTACAGGAATGCACACAAGAAGGCAGGCACATATAATAAGTTGTTTTATATTCCATCTCATTATGGTAGGTTTGCTGCATGCTTGATGTGGTCAGTGAGCATTGGGTGCATGAGCACAGATGGGAGTCCTTCCTGGTTCTGGCAAGTAGCAGCCAGGGTAGCTGGATACACCTACCTCTCCCCCTCCAACCCCCATCTCTCTTGTTCTATCAGGGAGCCTCTCTATCTGGCCATATAGTGCAGGTGCCAGAATGGGTGGGATTGTGTCTGTCTCTCCTTCTAGCAGTGAGGAGACTTTCTCTCTCTCACTCTTATTTCTCTCTCTCTTTCTCTCTTGGCATCAATCTGGGTGGGCAGAAAGGCAGCGTAGCATGAGAGGCAGGAAGGTGGACTGAGGCAGGCTCCCCCTCCTGACTGCCTCTGGCATGGGATGGTGATTGCAACTGCACCATTACTCCTTGTCCAGGGGAAGATCCGGGAATCCCAGCAGTGAAAGGTTCACATTTAGGAACAACAACTGCTCCACCAACTTGGCCCCCAGTCTCAGGCAGTGCGGGGATCAAATGTCCCCCACCACAGAGAACACCCACTCATTGGGGACACTGATTGGTGGGCAGGACAGGATACCCTTGGTCACTTTCGACAGGGCCAGCCACACATTGACCTTGCTGTCCCAGTAGGCTAAGAGATCGCTGCTGGGATCAATGCATGGATTCTCATCCAGGTAGGTCTCCACTGCTGCTGAGGCACCATCATACTCCCCCTGGTAACTCTGGGTGGGCACTACCTGCCCCAGGGCCCTTAGCCATACTGCTTGCCCATTTTTGCTGGGGCCCATGCTCCCCAGAGTGGCCTGCACACAAGAGGAGCTGATGGCACTAGTAGGGGTAATGCTTCTGCTGCTGCTCATCCTGCTGCTGGTGCCTTGATGTCTATCTCCAGTTCCACCTGATGCAGGGTGGATTTCCGCTCAAGAAGCAGCTCAAGCATCAGGAAGGTGGAATTCCACCTGGTGGAGACATCCTGGATGAGCTGGTGCACCGGGGAACCTTGCTTGGCTTGCTTCTCCCAGAGGAGCTCACTGCCCTTTATGCTGCGGTTGAAGAACCCCACCAGCTACCTCCCCCGGTCTACCAGGGAGCTAAGGGTGCCCTGCCCAATCCCCTTCTCCCCAAATCCCAGAGGTCCTTCACCACAAGATGAAGGGTGTGTGCAGCACAAGGGATGCTTGTGAAGCCCCCATCACAGACTGCCTTTAGTATATTGGTCGCGCTGTCTGTGACCACACATCCCTTGGTGAAGGCCACGCCTGGTGTGACCCACTCCCTCACCATGGTGGCCAGGGCTGCCTTGAGGTTTCTCGAGGTGTGGGAGCTGTCCATGACTTGTGTCTGAAGCAGGACCCACCTATACCCTGCTTCAGAAGCCCTCCTGCCACTGTCAAGTGCTGCCTCTGGGTCCTGCCACCAGTGTGCAGTCACTGCCAGGTAGGCGTGCTGGGCGTTTCTGGTGGACCACAGGTCAGTGATGAAGAGGACCACCCCTGCCAGCTGCTCCCTCACCCGCTCCTTAAAAGCCCTGTAGAGCTGTGGCACCACTAGGGATGGGCGAACAGATCGCAGTTCGGGTTCGGCCGTTCGGTTTGGCTGCGTTCGATTCATCCATTTGGTTCATCCATTCGGTTTGGCAGTTCGGTTAGTTTGCCGGGTTTGGGTTCAGCTGTTTGGGTTCGGCCGTTCAGTTCTGCCGTTTGGTTCGGCCGTTCGGGAAATGTTGTTATGGGTGGGTTTTTTGTTTTTTATATGGTTTTTTGGTCTTTCATTGGGTTTTATATGGTTTTTCTTTTGTTTTTTATTTATTTATTTATTTATTTATTTATATGGTGTTTTTTTTATTTATTTCAAGTCTCTCCACCTCTGGTTCCTGGAAGTCTGCTCCTCAGTGACTAGTACTACCCCTCCCTGTCACGTTTGACCTTACAGTGAAACTTTTTTTGCCACCCGAACTCACCCGAATGCGATCCAAACTGACCGAACTGTTCGGTCATTTTGACATTTGGAATTGAGTTCGGTTCGGCCAGTTCGTGTTCGTATATTCGTTTCGGTTCGGTTGTCCAAACAGGCTGAGTTCGGGCCGAACTCCGAACTTCCGAACTGCATTTGCACATCCCTAGGCACCACAGTCCGACTCAAGGTGGAGCAGGAAGGTAGCTCAAAGTTGGGTGCCAGGAACCCAGTCAGCTGCTGGAAACCCTTGTCCTCCACAAATGACAGGGACTGGCCATCCAGGACTATCATTTCTGTCAACATGTGCTTTGCTTTCTCTTGGAAGTCAGTGCCATGGTGCCCTACCAATAGCATTGACAGATCCCCCCACCTCAGCTCCTCCATGGTGAACTGACAGCACTGCTGGGGAAGCTACTTCTGCTGTTCTGCTGCCTACCACTTTTTTGCGCAAAGTGCACACCTCTCTGTGATCATCTTCCCACACCTTCTTAAAATGATCCCAGACTGAGGATTTTTTCCCCTTCCTGCCTTCTGGGCCACCCTGGGTGATGCACTGCTTCCAGTGCTGCTGGGAGGGGGACAACTTGGTGTCACTGGCAACACAGCTTTGGAAGGAGGCTTAGCCATCACCTCAGCTCCAGACATCTCCTCTGAAGCACTAGTGTCTGCCTCTTCCTCACTGTCCATGATCACGGTGATGTCCAGTGAAAGGGAGCTCTTGGACCCTGAGCCTAGATTGCCTGTTCCCGCCATGCTGCTGGCCTTCTCCCTATGCCCCCCTCTATAGCTACTAGTGCTGCTGCTGCTGCTGCTACTCCTCTCCCTACTGACATTGTCTGGGGATCAGGCCCTGCCTCTAGCAACTGGGGGAGGATCCACCAGCTCTGGACTGCTGGGGATTGCCTCGACAGTGGGGGACATTGGTGGCCCTGGAGGAACATCGAAAGCAGCACCAGCACCTGCTCCAGCACCAGCAGCATCAGAGACAGATGCTGCCTCATGTACTACAGACCTTCCAGTGCCCTGCATGGCAGTGGAGGAGGGCACTGCCAGGAGGCAATGCTGAGCTGATGAAGCCTGGGGCCCTAAAGCAGGCCTGCTGAGTTTGGGGTGTGGTGATGTGCTCAGGCTACTGCTGCTGCCTGCTGCCACTCCCCTGGCATGGCCTCTGCCACCTCTGGCACGTGCCCCATTGCCTCCCCTATGGGCAGCAGACCGGCTTCTCCTTCCCTTCTCCATTTCTCCCACCAAAATAATGTTTTTATGTTGTTCTTTAATTATTATTTTTTTAAATTAATTTAATTTTTATCTAACATTATATATCTGTCTTTCTACACTAAATCTAACTGCTATAACTATTCTAAATGCTATCAACTATTAACTAAATTGATTATCTATCACAAAGGCCTACTCCTACAAACACTAAAAGTAAACAATAAACGCTGTATCTCTATCACTAAGCTAACTCCTAAAACTGTCTACTCTCTCTCTCTCTCTCTCTCTCTCTCTCTCTCTCTCTCTATATATATATATATATATATATATATATATATATATATATATATATAAAAGCCTTTCCACCCCTGGTGCCTGGACGTCTGCTCCTCAGCTGACTCCCCCTCCCTGTCATGTTTTGCCTTCCAGTGACATGTTTTTGCCACCCAAAATCAGAAAACTCAGAAATTCAGTTTGGTTCAGTTGACCAAACTGGTTGAGTTCGGTACGAACTCTGAACTTCTGAACCGCGTTCGCCCATCCCTATCTTCCCCATTAAGCCAGGATTATCAATATGCTCAGTAATTCTCTTCTTAACAATTTCCACCAGTTTTCACAGCACTGACATCAGGCTCACTGGTCTCTAGTTTCCTGGTCCTGGTGATTTGTTACTATTTAGTAGGGGTGGGAATGCCGGTAATAGGCGTACTGGATTTAAATCCAGAAATCTGATAATCCGGTAACCCATACTGGATCTTTTTAATGGTACAGGTTACCGGATCTTTTACATTGGGGAAGGTGGCAGTTGGCAGGCTTTTGCCATGTAAGTTTGTTTTTAAGTACTGAATCCCTCCCTGTCCCCACCCAGAGGTGCAAATGGATACATTTTGTGCCTTTTTTTGTCCATGCCTATGGACCCGACTATTGGAAGGGCAGGGAGTTGGCTGTAGTGCTGAGGGATCTTCAATTAAGGCTGGAGGACAGGGCTCAGCAGGATGAGATGGCTATAATTAGAGCCACCCGCCATCTTGCAAGCTATCTGCCCCTTGTAAGGCCTTGTTTGAGCATGGCCTCTTATTGGTCTTCATTAATTTCCACCAGGGGTAAGTTTCTTTTTATGTTATCCAGGTTTAACGCCCTACCTACGAGTGTTTTGGAGGGGCGTTTCTTGGCTATTAGCTTTTCAGAATGTCTTTGCCCATTTGACCAACAGGAGGTCGAGACTCCCACCCATGTCATATTTCATTGTCGGTTATATGACCAAATCCGCCACAAATTCCTCGCAGCCTTTCTTCAGAAATTTCCAGGGCGCACAGACCAAAATTTACTTATTCTGACTCTGGCGGACGAGGTTCCATCCATTTCAGCAGTGGTAGCTCAGTTTCTGGTTGCTGCCTTAAATTTGCGCACATTATTCCTCCATTTTAAATGTCCCCTACGAGTGAGGAGTCATGGCACATGTCTGGTTAGGTAGTGGGCTTTGGGCATTTTGTTTTACTCTTTGTATTTGTTTAAGGGGGGGTTATTGGACCATGAGCCAGAATTTTGTTTTCTGTGAGCTCAGGAAAAGTTTTTATTAGATGTTGGTAATCTTGGATATATTTGCTTATTGTTTGTGTGACTTGTTTGTTTTCTGTATATTTTGGCCTCAGCCGCAATAAATATTATTATTATTATTATTATGTAATGGCTTATAACATCAGGGATGTTTATCCAATCTTTCTGCAATTTAGCAGAATTGGAAATTCTGGGGAGGGACATAATATTCCCAGGTTTCATGCAAATTGGATGGAAGTTAAAGAAGTTGTATCCAGGAATGCGTATGCAGTTTTTCCTAAAATCACAACATTCAATTGCTTGGAAATTCAGTTCCCTTTATCCAAACTTTCCGAAATTTGGTACACATAGTGCCCTCCATTGGGGGACATTATCCCCAAGTTTCATCAGAACTGAATAAGAATAAAAAAAGTTATAGCCAGAAATATGTTTTTCAGTATATTCTCATTATTTCAAAAATGAAAATTCATGTTCATTTTTGTTTTCATCTTTATTATTTTTCTTTTTTGTTATTAGAATAATGAAAGTGAAAATGATTTTTTTTGTTTTCGTTATAATAACAAAAATGAATTGCACACCCCTACGCACATCTCCAAGCTAAGAGTATACTGGGAAATGTAGTAGAAAACGTTCTCCCCTCAGCCAGCACGGATTGCAAACTAAGTTGTTTTCATTTCAAAATTCAGGAACTTGCAATTCAAGTAAGTAGTTGAAATCAGGGATTTATTTATTTTATTTTTATTATTTTCAAACTTTTACTACCCCACCCCTTCTGCCACAGGCAGCTTGGGGCGGCTTACAATTCATAATAACAACAACATTAAAACAACTAAAAGGAGGGAAAGGAAATAACCACATACCACCCAAAACCCTCCACCCCTTCACACATCTCCCCCGCCAAATGCCTGGTGGAATAGCCAGGTCTTACAATGTCTCTGAAAAGAGGGGAGATCCTGGGCCAACCAAGTTCCACAGCTGTGTTGTGGCCACCAAGAATTCCCTCCCCTGCGTGCCCCCCCGGAAGACTCAGGGGACCTCAAGCAGGGCACCCCCAGATGACCGCACGGGTCGATCCAGCACCCGGGGAGCAAGGTGGTCCCACAGATAGGTAGGGCCTAGGCCATTTAGGAATTTATAGGCCAAAAGCAACACCTTGAATTGGGCCCAGAAAACCACCGGCTGCCAATGCAGAGAGCAGAGCACTGGTGTAATATGTTCCCGGGAGTCCAGTCCTACCAGAAGATAGGCCACCACATTCTGCACCAACCACAGTTTCTGAGCCGTCACCATGGGTAGCCCGACATAGAGTGCATTACAATAGTCCAATCTGGAGGTGATGAAAGCATGGATGATGGTAGCCAGGTCAGAGCCTGAGACAAATGGCCGAAGCCATTGCACCAGATGTAATTGGTGAAAGGTACTCCTCGCCACAGCCTTCACCTGGGCATCCAGGCAGAGCTGCACATTGAGGAGTACCCCCAGACTCCGTACCTGGGGTACCAATGGAGGGCAGACCCCGCCAATAATGGGACCCACCATCTCCATCGCCTTACCCACCAACATCACCTCCATCTTGTCAGGATTCACCCTAATTTGTTTAGTCCTCATCCAGTCTCCCACAGTCGTCAAACACCGAGTAAGCACTGAACCTGCAGGGTCTGGGTCTGTTGAAAAAGAGAAATACAACTGGGTATCATCAGCATATTGATGATACCGCACGCTGAACTTCCTGATTACTTCACCAAGCGGCTGCATGTATATGTTGAACAGGAGAGGGGACAAAACTGAACCCTGCGGGACTCCACACGAGAGGTCGTAGTATGATGAAAAAGACTCCCCAAGAACCACTCGCTGCATTCTACCGGTCAGGAAAGAGTGGGACCATTCAAGAACAGCCCCACCCACCCCTGCACAGTCCCGCAGTTGCGTCACTAACATCCCATGATCAACTGTATCAAATGCGGTCGAAAGATCTAATAGAACTAACAGGGTCGAACAACCTCAGTCCATTTTCTGGTGCAGATCATCCACCAAAGCCACAAGTGCAGTCTCGGTGCCATACCCCGGATGAAATCCTGACTGAAAGTAGCCCAGATAACCGATGCGGTCAAGATATCCCTGCAGCTGCTAAGCCACTACCCCTTCAATAACCTTCCCTAAAAAGGAAAGGTTAGAGACAGGCCAATAGCTGACAAGGGAGTCAACATCAAGCGATGGTTTCTTGAGCAGAGGCCGAACCACTGCCTCTTTGAGACAGTCTGGCATCTACCCTCCCAAAGGGAGGCATTGAGCACCCCAGCCAGCAACACCCCCATTGTCTCCCGGCAAGATTTAATCAGACAGGACGGGCAAGGATCTAATTCACAAGATGTGGCCCTAACAACCCCAAGAACACCAACTGCATCGGCGGGTGTCACTGACTGAAATTGATCACACAAAACAGGGGCTTCCATAACCTCCAGTTCCCCATATGTATTAATTGCAGCATCGAAGTCATGGTGAATCTGAGCATTTTTATCCACAAAATAATCCACAAACGTGTCACAGAGGGCAGTAGATGACTTCACTCCAAGGCAGAGGGAGGCCAGACTGGCCAGCCCCCGCACCACCCGGAAAAGCTCCACTGGACGTGATTTAGCAGATGCTATGAAGGTAGCAAAAACCTCTTATTTTTCTGCCCGCATTGCTACAGCATAGGCTCATAAACTGGCTCTATGACGCAATCTGTCAGTTTCAGCCCGCGAACAACACCACTGTCGCTCCAACCACCACCCTTCTCGCTTCAGCTCTCACAGTTCCTCAGAGAACCAGGGAGGCCTGTGGAGCTGTCGCTTGGGCAGCGGACACCTAGGAGCTGTCCGATCAATGGCCTCAGTCAGCAAGGTATTCCATAACAAGATGAGGTAATCGATGGAACAGTCGTCAAGGTCAGAGGAAAACTCACCCAGAGCCTTCCAGAACCAAGCCATTTCCATTATCCTCCAAATCGGTTCTGCACCATTCCAGGGGCAGACATGCACCAGGAGTAAGGCCTGCAGGAGGCAATGGTCTGTCCATGACAAGGGTACAGCTGATAACTCCCTCACTAACAGAACACTCACTTCTGATCTGATTCTTTTTAAGTTGATTAGCTTACCTCACAAACTAGGGGTAAAAACAGATGTGACAGTGGCCCATTTAGCCCACTGTGGCTGATGACCCACCAGAACATCTGCTTATACACCATCAGATGTTAGTCCAGGACTGTTCAAGGGCAGGTAGGTGACTATTCCGGGCTGCATTCTCAGAAGATCTCTGAGGACGCAGCCCTGGGTAAGACCACCCAGGAGGGCCAAGACAGGCCAACATGGGCTAACACGTGTGTTCAGCCACACGATACCCACTTTACAGCAGGGGATGCCATGTTTGGTCATCATGGCTGCCCGTCATGATGAGGGTAGGGCACTGGGAGCAGGGCATGGGCAGGGCTGACTGCCAGTATGATTTTTTAGCTCTGCATCCTACTCAGGCCATGCACTGATGTTAGTTTGGTGCCCCTCCCCGACCTAGGTTATGTTGGCTGCTGTTTCCCACTCCAGGCTGGACTGGGAAGTGCTGCCTGCATATCTGTTTTAACCATAGGTGACTTCAAACTAAGCAAGCCAGGCAAAATGGAAGTTCCCCATGACTCAGAAGAATTGCTATTTCAAATCTGAATTTTTGCCAGACTAGACAAATCCTCAAATTTGATTCATGCATCCTAAGTTCCTGCTTTGTTTGAGCTCTAGAAGAGGCCTCTGGCCATTTTAATCTTTGCTGACTGTGTGCAGAGCAAGACGTTTTCTTATCTCCTATTGAAAGTGTCATTATGAGGATAAGAATAATGTTTGTCACAATGGAGGTAGTGAAGGGTTGCTGAGGCCAGAGCATGACACTGATTACTGAACAGAAATTCCCATTATAATCAGTGCATTGAAATTCTGATTGAACAATGACACCTTCTCCAAAAGGTTCTTGAGAATCTGTAGTATGCCCCCACCAGATTTCTATATACTTGATCAAATGTTGATCCTAAAATCCTCAGCAGTGTCTCTTTAAAGTTAAAGCAACTCTGTGTTGTTGTCAGCACAGACAGCATCTAGACATCTTAACACCAGCTTCCAGCTTCAAAATACGATGTTATTTTTCCCTTTTTTCCTTTATTATCCCCTCCCCTCACACTACTAATATAATGCTTATTTAGGAGCAGCAGCCATCTGTGTCTGCTGTGGCTTGCACTGCAAAATTTGTTATTGCTTTCCCCCCATGGTTAGATGAGACTTACGGTGCATGGAGAATTTCCCAGGACAGCAGAGGATTTCTGTGATTACCTTTTTGATTCTCTCAAAGATTTTTCATAAAACTGTTTTTGCCCTGCCAAAAGGACTCTCAGTTTAAGGAACGTGGAAGTCTCATTAGGCAGCACTTCTGTTATAAGCTCCGAACAGCAAGCTAGCCTAGGCAGACGTCTTCAAGCTTCCATATGCCAAGGCCTCTCATGTGTCTTCTGTGCCCATGACATCCCCTAACCTTGCTGTACTTTTATCTTCAGACTGCTTTATGCACTACACCCTGTTGCTGTGACTATGACTTTCTACAGCG
This sequence comes from Sphenodon punctatus, assembly GCA_003113815.1. Lineage (NCBI taxonomy): Eukaryota > Metazoa > Chordata > Lepidosauria > Sphenodontia > Sphenodontidae > Sphenodon > Sphenodon punctatus. The sequence continues at coordinate 417,946 of QEPC01008676.1, read as the reverse complement.
TATGCATAGAGCCAAGGTAGTTCTGTTGAACTCAGTGGGGCTATCTATACTGACTGCTTGAAATGAGGCTCTGGTCCAGAATTCTGACTCTTCAATTTTTATTTTGTTAAGGTGAGATCAAATCTTCTGTATTGTAAAACACCAGAACCCATAGCAAACGTAGCATCTTGGGGAAGCAGAGCATAAGTTCATGACCATCATGACAACCATGGGATTGTCTCAGAGGGTTGTTTGCCTGCCACATGATGAGGGACATATGCTAGACCTGATATTTTGCACTGGCCTTGAGGCAGGGGATCCGGTGGCAGGGGGAGGTGCTAGATGTGCCCTTGTCATGGTTGGACCACTATCTCCTCTGGGTCAGTCTCCTGGTGCATGTCTGCCCCTGGAGAGGTGCTGAACCAGTTTGGTTGGTTTTCCCCCAGAGACTTATGGAACTAGAAAGGTTCCGGAATGTTCTTGTGGAAATACCCCCTAATCTTAATGACCGTTCACTTGATGACCTCATAGCTCTTTGGTATACCTTGCTGATTGATGCCATTGACTGAACGCATCCTAGGTGTCTGTTTCCTGAATGCTGACAATGCAAGTCCATTTGATTTACAGAGGACCTGTGACGGATGAAGCAGGAGGGACGGCGGCTGAAGCGATGGTGGTTCCGTACTCGTGCTGAAGCCGATCAATTGCAGCATAGAGTTAGTTTAAAAGCCTATGCTGTGACTGTGAGGGTAGCAAAGAAGGTTTTCTTTGCTACCATCATAGCATCCTTGAAGTCACTTCCAGCTGAGATTCTCTGGGTGGTGCAGAAGCTGGTCAGTCCTGCATCTCTCTGCCTGGAACTGGAATATTCCAGTGCTCACTGTAACATGTTTGTAGATTTTTTTGTGGATAAAATCACCCGGATTCACCACGACTTCAATGCCGCACTTGTAGCAGTGGGAGAACCTGAGGTAATGAAGACCCCGCCCTATCCGGTTTTATGGGATCAGTTTCAGAGGGTATTGCTCACTGATTCAGCGGATGTCCTTGAGGTGACTGGTTAGAGCCACTTGTTGAAAATTAGATCCATGCCCGTCCTGGCTGGTTAAGGCCTGCCATGAGACGTTAGGACTGTTGCTGGACGGGGTTGTCAATGCCTCCGTTAAGGAGGGCAGAGTACCGGGCCACCTTAAAGAGGTGGTGGTGTGGCCTCTGCTAAAAAAAATTGCTTGACATTGACTCCCTTGCCAGCTACCGGCCAGTCTCTAACCTTCCCTTTTATGGAAGGTTATTGAACAAGTGGTGGCTCAGCAGCTTCAGGGGTATCTGGTTTCGATCAGTTTTCTTGGTCCTTCGCAGTCCAGCTTTCATCCTGGGTTTGGCATGGAGACTACCCTTGTGGCTTTGGATGATGACCTGGGCTGTGAATTGGATCAGGGCAGATTGTCTCTTTTGATTTTATTAGATCTGTCAGCAGTGTTTGATACTGTTGATCATGAGATGTTGGTGGCCCATCTGCGGGACTGGCCTGGGGTGGGCAGAATTGTTCTTGAATGGGTCAGCTCTTTCCTGGCCAGGAGAACTCAATGGGTGGTGCTTGGGGAGTGTTCATAATCTTCCCAGAAAGTCACGTGTGGAGTCCCACAGGGTTCTATTCTGTCCCCTCTCCTGTTCAACATGTATATGCAGTCTTTGGGCGAGGTTGTGAGAGAGTCCGGTGTACGTTGTCATCAGTATGCCGATGATAAACAGCTTTACCACTCTTTTTCTGCAGACCCAGACCTGGCAATCTCAGTGCTTACCTGGTGTCTGGCGGTGGTGGGGGACTGGATGAGCGTTAGCTGTTTGAAACTGAATCTCGACAAGACAGAGGTGATGTTGGTGGGTAGGGATGAAGGAGTGATGGCCCCCGTCATTGATGGGGTCTGCCCCCCTTTAGCTACTCAGGTCCGTAGTCTAGGGGTGCTTCTCAATTCGCAGCTCCGCCTGGATTTCCAGGTAGTGGCAATGGCGAGGAGCACCTTTCACCAGTTACATTTGGTGTGACAGCTGCGGCCATATGTTTTGGACTCTGAACTGGACACCATCATCCATGCCTTCATCACCTCTAGACTGGAGTACTGCAATGCACTCTATGTGGGGCTACCATTGGTGACAACCTGGAGGCTGCATCTGGTGCAGAATGCGGCACTATTTGGAAAAGGGCATGCAGTTCTGAGCATGTGCAGACAAGCTGCCCTTTTCCAAAATGGCATAGATGCGGCATGTGCTATCTTGGACACACATTCGCAGAACGTTCACAGTGGTGATTTTGCACATACTCAGAGTGGTTTTTAGTTTTTTGTTTTTTTAGGGTTTCCAAGAATCTTGCTTGAATCTCAAAACCTAAGCAAGAACATACCAAGGTCTCACTAGGGAAGAAACATCTCTCATTGTCTCCAGAAGATGAGGAGGCTTATGCTTAGACAAACCTCCAGAAGAATGGAGTTCCATAATTGTAGAACAGCTTTTGAGAATGCCTCTGTACGCAATTTTTCTGATCAAACTTAATGTGCAGATGGTAAATGTTAAAGGGTGCTTCAAGCTGATCTCAGGGGCTGCAATGGGACATAAGAAAGGAGGCAGTCTTTCAGGTATGTGGGTTCCAGGATATTTTGGGATTTATAAGTCAAAACCAGTACCTTGAATTGTGCCCGGAAAACTATTGGCAACCAGTGCAGGCTATGGAGCAATTTGTAATGTGCTCCTGGGAACCCACCCCTGATAGAAGATATGCCACTGCATTCTGCAGCTTCTCAACAGGCGTCAAAGACAGACCCATGAAGAGAGGATTACAGTAGTCTCTTTGTCAAGGTGACAAAGGCACAGGTGATGGTGGCCAGGTCTGAATCTGAAAGAAAAGATTGCCACCTTCTCACCAGATGGAGTTGGTGAAAAACACTCCTGGCCACAACCGTGGCTTGATAATCCAGGTATAACAATGGATCCAGGACCACCTCAAGGCTTTGAATCTGAGTGACCAGAGGAGGCTAGAGCCTATCAATAACAGGTCCCTATGTCCCCCAGGTGACAGGGCTGTCCAACCATAATCTCTTCAGTCTTGTCTGGATTCAGCTTTAATAGACTAACCCACATCCAGTCCTCGATGGTGGCCAAGCACTGGGTAAGTACCCAGAATGCAGGACCTGAGTTGGATGAAAAAGAAAGAGAGAGCTGGGTGTCATCAGCATATTGATGGCATAGCTACAAGGCAACGTGTTTTGTTTAATTACTAAAACATATGGTGGCCCGTTCTTTTTAGTAATTAGAATATGAAAGCAATAGGTCATGGTAATGAAAATGGATGAAAACAAAGGGAAAAAAATGTCTGTTTTTGTTACCAAAATAAAAAATAAATAAAAAACTGTTTACGTGCAAAATGCCTTCTGAGGCCTTTCCATGCATGCACACCCTTTCCCAAAATAGTTCCAGCAGTGTCTGCACCATTTTGGAAAAGGGCAGCCGGTCTGAGAATTTACTGTGGTCATTTTCCGCATGGTACTGATACTGCTGAGACCATTTTCGGAAAAGGCTGCCCATGTACAGAATGGTCTGGTGGCCATTTTTCATCTGCACAGTGATTTTAAAATGTATTTTTTATTTTTAATACAAATCAAAGGGGGCGGGGAGGGATAAAACAATGAAAATGAATGTTTTCCTTTACAAAGCCCACTGAAAACAAAGATTGTTTTGCAAATGAAAATGAAAACAAAAATGAAAATTAATTGGGTGCCTGTTGCACACCTCTAGCAATAAATTTAGCTAAAAGGGGAATGGATGTAATTCACAATTGATTGCCCACATTATTCCAAGGACACCCTCTGCATCAGTGAGTCACACTAATTGAGGTTGATCCAGATAAAAAGGACAAGACTGAGCCTCCCTAACTACAAACTCTGATTCTACACTCAAACAAGCATTTCCCAAGTTGTGCCAAATATAAGCAACTATTTATGAAGGGGAAAAAAAGTTTTAAAAAGTAAACTTTAAAAAAGAGATCAATCACACAAATATAACATCCCACTCATAAGCAAGACCCAGACCTCTGAACTTCTGATTTCCTATTAAAACTCTGCCACTTGACCTACAGAAGCAATTTTGGGATGCCTTTTAAAAGTCCAGTCATTAGAGAAGAACTCTGAATATCACCCTGTAGTTAAATAGCTGTCTGTTAAGCTGCTTCAATACCTACAGCAGAGTGGCTGGGTAGCTAGGTTTTAGGTCAGGGATGGAGAAACTCTGGCCCACAGTCCACATTCAGCTCATGCATTGCTTCTGCCCAGCCTCCTGCACTTCTTTCTGGATTCCATGTAAAGTAATCTGCATTGTTTTATTACCTGACCTGCAGTCTCTCAGGTAAGCTGCATTGAAGGGAGCTAGGAGGAAGTGTGGTGGGGCTGAACAGAAATGCTATGTGCCAGAAACCTGATGGTATTCATTCACCCAAAAGTTCTGAAGGAACTCAAATATGAAACCACAGAACTACGAAATCACAGAACTTGTACTATTGTAAGGAGGTCTGAAACGAGCAATCACAGCAAATGCTGTTTCTGTTGAAGACAGGTCATTCGCCTTCGCTCACATGATGAGGAAACTTACCATCTCTTCACTATTTTTCAGTAGTTCTCATTCAGGAATTGCAATTGTTCAGTACTTCTGGGAGTTCTTTGGTAGAGTGCAGAAATAATGGTTCTGCACAAATCTGTCAGTGTACTATCCTAATGCAAATTGAACTGAACAGCTAACACTATGGTTTATATACTGGTTAAGTGATGTAAAATTGACAGAAAGTGTCATAAATCGACAGAAAATACCAGGAATTGATGAAAATCATGGAAATTGATGGCAAATGATGGACACTGGCAAGCACCAACCTCTACAATAATGGAAGCATGGAAACAATGACTAGTGAGGAAATACAGATGAACAGTCGCAAGCATGTCAGAAATGTAGTATTTCCAGATGTTATGAGAACACTTGCTCTCAATTCAGCACTATTTTAAGTTGAAGTCTATTACTAAAATCTGTTTCTGCACATGAGGGCTGGAGGGTAGCAAATGTAACACCAATTTTATATATATAGGTAACTCTGGAAACTACAGATTGGTGAGTCTGACTGGTGTCATACAAAATTGTGGAGATGATTGTGAAGAGCAGAATTATTGGGCATATTGATGAATGTGATATAATGGGGATGAGCCAACATGGCTTAGCAAAAGGAAGGCATGTCATTTTAATGTCTTGGAATTTGTTGAGGGTGCCAACAAGCATGTGGATAAGGGTGAGCTGATCAATATAGTGTATCTGGATTTTCAGAAAGTGTAAATATTCAGGAAGAAGTAGGAGGCAGTGTCCTGTCATTGATCAATAACTGGTTAACATATATTCCTATATGTTAACAAAGGGTAGGACTAAATGGTTAGTTTTCACAATGGAGGGGAGTAAATAGTGGGGTACCTCAGATGTCTGTACTGGGACCAATGTTGTTTTATATATTCATTAATGATCTGGAAAAAGGAGTAAAGAGTGAGGTGATCAAATTTGGAGATGACACAATTTTTATACAAGATACTTAAGACTGGGGCAGACTGTGAGGAATTTTAGGAGGATCTTGCAAGACTCAGAGACTGGGCTCCTAAATGGCAGATGAAATGTATTGTTAACAAGTGCAAAATGGAAAGATGGGAGGGGGAGTCCTTTCCAGATGAGAGCGGGGAGCTGAAAGGAAGAGTCAGGCTCAGCACAGCTTTTCAGCATTCTATTGGGTGCTCTGCTCAGACTCCAACTAGCCAATAGAATACTGAAGATCTGCCCCTCATGACCCTGAAAGGACTTCCAGATAGGAGATGGGAGAGCTGAAGGGAAGAGGTGTGCTCAGCACAACTTTTCAGCATTCAGCTGGCTGCTTACTCCTGTTAGCCAATAGAATACTAAGATATCAGCTGAATCTGTCCCCTCCCACATGTTCTGACCCTCCCATTCCTGAAAATTTGCGAGTGGGAAGCTTTCCCAACTGAGACAACTGCCAGCCCTAGACAAGGTAAGAAAGCTGGGCAGGGAACAGCATGGCTTTCTCCTCCCTCACACCTTTAATTTCTCCTGACTGGGAAACCAGCCTGGACACTCTGGGTGTGGGAAGCAAGATTTTATCTGGAGAATCTGAATCACCATCAAGATGTCTGCAAGTTCTCAATCCTAAGGGCGTTTTTAAATGAGACAAGAAACACAGCTGATTCTTTGATCAGCTGCCTTTCTTTGTGCTCGTTTAAAAGTCTAACCTACTTTGAAGGCGGATCTTCCCCGCATTAGAGTGGCCCAGCGATCCTGCCCCCTACGACGCAGATCCCCGATGTGCCGGCTTTAAGCCGCACTTCCGGGTCCCCTTTTAGAGGATGCACACGCAGAAGGAGCGCATGCGCACATAGTCTCTGAGACGGCTCTGATGCTCTTCTGAACATCAGACCCATCCTAGAGAGGAAGGCGGGGGGGAGATGCGGCAGATTAAATGATCCCGCTTGTGAGCGGGATCGGTTAAAAGCGCCCTAATTCTCAATTCTCACAATATTTTCATGAGAATAAAGTCTATTCTCACTTCTTTCAGCCCTAATTTACCTTGCAGATTAGAAAGGAAAAGAGGGTGAGGAATATAGGAAACCTAATCAGTTGAAGTAAAACTCAGACATACAGCCTTCTGTGGCCCTGCTTGTGAAGTGTTCCTCAAGGTAACAGTAGATTTGTGTCACCCGCAGCTGTGCCGGTCCACAGGCAATGCCTTCACCTGCACAAGAGGGATCATCTAACCATGCCAGTGCCAGCCCACTGGCAGTGCCTACACCCACAGAAGAGGGATCCTCTAACCGTTCCAGCGCCAGTTCATAGGGATTAGCTGCCCATCTATCTGTTATGGACACATTGGCCTCAACCAATCAGAACCAGCTCCTGGGCAAAACAGGAAGTACCATGCACTTCCTCTTCTTTCTCCTTATAAGCAACAATGAGTTCACAGCTTACCAACTCAGTCCCCTGGTTAACCTTTCCTCGTTCCTCTGTACTTCCTACCACCTCATTGTCCTCCCAGCCTGTTGCCTTGACTTTGTACTACTGATATCTGCACTATCTGCTCACCTGATTCTGATCGGTGCTTCAACTAGATTAAATGTCTGCCTGATCCTATTGTTGATGTCTATGCTGTTTTTTCACCCGATTCTGACCTGCACTTCAACTAGACTATACCTCTTCCTGATCCCATTGCTGATACCTGCACTACCTGCTTACCAGGTTCTGGTTCATGCTTCATCTTTGGCTCTGCCTACCACCCTACTGTTACAGCTTGATAAAGCCATGGGATGACCTGCCATGGAGGGAGGCGGGGGGGGCTCATGTACACAGTCATCTTATTGAGCCTCAAGAAAGGTGGATGTCTGTTTGTCATGGAGGAACATAGGGTCACACACATGTGATACTGGCCTACATGTAGACTACAAGCCTAATAAATATGTAAAGCAAAACATGCATCATGTATGTAATGTTACAATTGAGAACTGTAAAACCCAAATCAGGACTGTGACATGTGACCAAGCTCCAGGAAATGGAAAGGCAGTTTGTTGATTTGCCCCAGATGGATGGCCCGAGGCATTTAAAATGCTAATGCAGGTAGCCATTGCCTATGTGACAGACCTCAGATTTCTCCAAGGCGGGAACGAGAAACAAAGAGACCATGAAAGGTACTTAAGCAGAGGCCATTAAGCCACCTTCACGCTCTCGCTTGGCCATCTTGAGCAGCTGCATCTGCATCCTGGAACCTGCCAGCAAGCAAGGCTGGAAG
>QEPC01008676.1:381133-392498 GCA_003113815.1 Sphenodon punctatus | reverse complement strand
TCTCTGACACCGGCAGCCACAGCCGGCGCTGAGGCCGCCGGACCGCCCACCGCCGCTGCACCCGGAGCTCCGCAAAGGTACAGCAGCACTGTCACTTGTAGTAGGGGTGATCCAGGCTGGGCAGGGTGGGTGGGGGGTGTCCCCCCTTCCAACCGCGCAGCCTGGACTCAGGGAGGGTTTTTTTAAATACTTTTTTGGTGGGACTTACATTGCAGCCATTCATTTAAATGGCTGCAATGTAAAAAAATCCGGTACCCGGAATCCGGTAATGGGACCGGATTTAACGGGTTGAATCCGATAATGCCGGTACGCCCAGTACCGGCATTATCGGATACCGGATTTGCCGGCACGCCCACCCCTAGTAACCAGAGACCCCACACAATACCAATACTATTAATAATAATCATTTCTATAGCACTACTGGACATACACAGCGCTTTACAGTCACAGATTTTTGGAGACAGGTTCCTGCCTAGTGAGCCTACAAACTAAAATGGACAATGATGAGGGGAAAACAGGGAGAGACAGACACACACATGTCATTTTAAAGATGGGGAACTGAGGTTGAGAGATTGAGACTTGTGCAAGGTCACCCAGTGAGTTCACTGACTAGGGTGAGATTTGAAATGTGGGTTGAAAGCAGACATGACTCTAACTCCACTTTAACACCATTTTAACATTTTGTATGCATGTTGCAGGGCTGTATTGGTGACCTATGTAGCCCTGAAACATGCATAAGAAATGTTAAAGTGGTGTTAAAGTGTAGTTAGTATCATGCCTGTTTTCACCCCTGGTCTTAACAGGTCCAAGTCCAGCACCTTTTCCACTGCACCTCATTGGCTCACCAACAGAGTGCCCATGTGTGTGGTCCAGCTCCTCTTTGTGTGTCTGGGTCTCCCCTGGAGCCAAGTCTTGCCCCATCCTCCCACCTGCTACTGGAGGCAGCCCTGGTCCCACTCCACTGGAGCTGACCCTGCCCCTGACTCACCTACTGCAGCTTCCCCCCATCCCTGAGTGTGATTAGGATTCTGCTGTTTTCTGCCCATCCATTTGGTAGTTGTGTGTGAGTGAAAGTGAGTGTGTGTGTGTGTGTGTGTAAGTGAATTTGTGAGTGAATGGGTGTTAACAAATATGATGGCAGCCCGCTTAGGCCCTCAAAGGCCCGCTTTGACTATTGTCACATTTGTTGTAGCCCCACCAGATGTTTGCCTGGGATTGCTCCTGGGCATGTTAGCAGCTAGCCCAGACTTTGACCCCGGAGACCTCTGGCATCACAACCTAGGCTACCATCTGCCCGATCAGGCCAGAGTGGACTACAGTGGGCTATAATGTTTTATATAGCCTGCTGAGGCCCGACCCAGATCAGGGCTGCCATGGTTAGCCACCATGGCAGCGGTCATTGGCTGCCATAGCTGCCTGTCATGGCAGGGGGAGGGGCACTGGTTGCAGAATGAGAGTGGAGCCAGTCTGCCTTACATCTGTGCAGCTCCCCACCCTCCCTGGTGGCCTGGCTGCCAGCACATTTGTTGGGTGACCTGACTCAGTCCTGACATCTGGTTCCTGGTCCAGATCACCTTGTGATGGCAGTGCTCTGCTGTCACTTCTGTTAACACCCAATGCGTCAGTGTATGGGTGATTTCAGACGTGACAGGCACCCGGTTCACCACAGTGGATTCCCGGTGGGGGTGAACTGAACAACCACCTCCCGGGGTGAATAAAAGCCCCGAACAGATGTTACGGACTGGGACCATGACATGGAATTGGGCCGGCAGATCACTGGCTGGGGCAGCACAATAGACATGACACTGATTCCCAGCTGCAGTCAAAACACCCAGAAACCACCTGGCAGGGGCAGAACACAGACATGGCCGCCTGAGGGCAAACGAATCCAAAAGGCACACAAGGGAATGCCCACACAAGGGAAACAGGAAGGGAGGGGGGAGAGGGAGAAGAGCTGGAAAGGTGCCACACACAACAGGCACACAGACAGCGGGGCCACAGTGGAACACACAGCACAAGCACATGCCCGGGCACACGCGCGCACACACACACACACACACACACACACACACACAAGGGAAAGGACGGGAAGGGGGACATGGGCACCCAGACAACACACAAGGCACAACGGGCACGGGGGTGTGTGGGTGTGGAACAGGGAAGAGGGGGGGAAACAGCAAAGGGGCAGGGCAGGACACAGGCAACGGCAACCACAACCCCCACAGAAGAACTGTCCACACGGGCACCCCCACAGCAACACAGGCAGCCCCGGAATGGGGGACCCCAGGAGCTTGGGACCAAGGCACAGCGGGGGCCTGCAATGCACAGCGAGCCAGCCGGGAACAGTCCAGGAGGCACACATAGACCCCACACCCGGAGAGGGGCCAATGGAGGGCAGACAGGAGAGCCAGTGCAGCGCTGCAGGTCCAAAGACATGCACACACCCCAGGAGGAAGGAGCGAGGGACAGTCCAGGGACCCCAGAACCCTGAGGTCACACAGGCACCCAAGGGGGGGCGGGGCAGCAGGTGACAGGGCTGGCATGTGGGGACAGTCCGCTGAACACAGGCGGGTTGGTGAGGCCATGCAGAGCGCTGGACCCAGGCACCAGGGAAGGCAACCATGGAGGGGAACCCTGAGTGTGGACGCGTACCAGGGGGTGGGGCCCAGAGGGGGCCCGGAGCCACAGGCAGGGGCAGAAGCACCCCGGGAAGCAATCAGCACAGCAGCATGGCACAGACATCATGGAGGGAGCAGCCAGTGGAGACCGGCCCCCCGGCAAGGGTGGGAGCCCACACGGGGGCAGGCAACCGGGGGGCTGGGAGGCACACTGGGACTCACAGCCAGCTGCTGGGGGCCACCATGGGCCCAGGAGTGAACCAGGTGGGGTCAATGGATCATGCCCTGGTGGTACCCCAGCAAGGACATGTGGTGGGAGATCAGGTAGTAGGCCTTGAAGGGATCCTGCATGGACAGCCCCAACTGCACATCCAAACGGGACCACACGCCAGACAGCGCCGACTGCTGCACCGCGCCAGGCTCTGACACACAGCAGTCAGCAGCAGGGGGCCACAAAAGCTGTCCCAGATCCAACAGCTGGTGGTACACCACCCCACAGGAGCGCTAGTACCCACGGGCCCCGTAAACACAGCCAAAGTAGGACATGACCAAAGCAGGGCCCCCCTCCGCAAGGCAGATCGTATAGGCGGCCAAGCTGCACACAGACAGTGCAGACATGGTCTCAGCCACGGACCAGGCCACATGAGAGCACCTCATCTCTGGGATGTGCCCATCGGGGAAGGGAACCAGCTCCTGAGTCGCCGCATGCAGCCGGCAATCACGAGCACTCGCCTCATAGCCGAAGTAGCGAAGGCCAGAACTCAGGCTCGAATAAGTACCCAAATGACTGTCCAGTCAGCCCAGGAGCAGCTGCATGGCTGGGGTATGCCACAGGTCAGACAGGGACATAGTCTTGCGGAAGGTACAGCTATGGGGGGCCCCATGGGGGCCGGAAAGCGGGAGCCCGGTGAATGCACAACCAGCCATGGTCCAGCGAGACAGGGAGAATAACACCATGGACAGGGGGGCACACATACCCTCCAGGGCTGGGGGGACCTCCTAGGGGTCCCAAGGACAGGACAGGCAGCCACCAGCTGCAACATTGTAGCACAACGGAGTGAGGCATGGGGTGCGGACCTGGCACAGTTGCAGAAAACAATCGCACACACAGAACGGCTAATCAGGCTGGCAAGGACACGGTGTTGCAAACAGGGAGGGGGGGTGATGTCTGATGGCATGCAGCTGCACAAGGAGTGCACAGCCCTGCACACTCATGCAGGTGCGAGGCCCCATGCAAGGACAGCAGGTGCACCCAAGCGCATGCCCACAGACACCAGCACCGCATTGGGGGGCCCCGCCCAGCTGGGGGCTGGGCCCCGGCCCACCCGGCAATCAGAGGGCAATCATAAACATTCCCCAACCCCCGGGGCCCCTACTACCATAGAGCGGGACAAGGCAGCTGCCTACTGGGTGTACCTCGCGCTCGCAGCTGAGTGGTACCATGACTACACCGAGCACCTGCGCCTCCTTACCATGGAGCTGCAGCTGGTGCCCGCCTGTGGGTTACCCTGGAGGGCTGCAAGGTCTCGCAGGGCCCACCATGGCCACAGAAGAGCCCTCGCCGACTCAGGGCACAGAGACTCTCCGGGGCAGACTGGCAGGCTGTGAGCCGGGGCCTAACCCGGCCTGCGGTGCTCCGCGAGGCAACCGGGCAGCTCCAATGGGGGAGGAAGACCATGCAGCCCTGCTTTCTATGCCCGTTGATAGGTGGATATGGGTTGCTGAGCAGGCACATGGTTGGTGGGCCAGGGTTCTGGCTCAGTGGGACGAGGCAGCATGGAAGGCCCACTTTAGGATGGACAAGCTCACCCTGCTCCAGCTCGCTGAGCTCCTTACGCCCTGGCTGGAGCAACAGCACACCCCCATGAGGACCCCCATCCCCATGGTCCAGTGGGAGGCAATAGGGGTCTGGGTCCTAGCAACGCCCGACTCCTGCTGGTCCGTCTCCCAGAACTTCGGGGTAAGCCTGAGAACCATTTCCTGTATCCTCCGGGATGTGTGCGAGGCTGTGGACGGCATACTCCTGGACAGAATGATCCAGTTGGTGGAGCAGGGGACCGTGATGGCAGGATTTGTGGCTGGAGGTTTCCCCAACTGCATGGGAGCCTTGGACGGCACCCACATAGAGATCCTCCACCCCTCCACAGGGGAGGCTGCAGAGTATGTGAACAGTGACGGGTATGACTCCCTGCAGCTGCAGGTGGCTGTGGATCACCGGNCCTCCTCCCTGCCAGGAGCCCGAGCTGGCCTCATGCCCCCCCTTGGTGCCCCTGGTCCCCCTGTTCCCATCCCCTTGTTTCCCCTTACCCGTTTCCGGGGTGCCTCCTCCCCCGGTCCTACTGCTGTTCCCGAGACGTCCTGTCCTGGCTGCAGTGGGTGTTGTCCCTCTGCCTCCTCCAACCTCAGCATGACCCCTGTCTCCCCCTCCCCCACCTGCGCTCCCTCCACTTCTGCCACTGCCTCCTCCTCCTCCACTCTCGCTTTCTCTCCCACCACTCTCTTCCACCTCCCTCCATCCCGCCACACTTCCCTGCTGCAGGTTTCCCTTTAAATCTCCCTCCGGTGGCTGCGTTGTTGCTGGTTGCCTGGCAGTGACGCTGCATGCTTTGTCCCCGGGTGGAGATAATTTCCTTTGGTTCGGCCGGTGATTGCCATCCAGATGTTACTTTTTGTTGTTTCCCGGTGGGAATCTCTTTGACCACGCTTCCGGAGATTGTCTGGTGGGGAGCCCCAGAAGCATGGTTGAAATTGACCCCATGTGGGTATTGGCTGTGGTGAACATCTGGCGGCCGTCGCACAGATGTTCAGGGTGCTTTGGCCCCGCCGCCGGATTGAGCGTGGTTCACTATGGTTGAGCATGATCTCGTAACGTCTGAAAATACCCTATGTGGCAATGAATGTGTGAGTGTGTGACTGAAGCTTCAAATGCATGAGGGGTGAGCATATTGACCACAGAGGCAGGTCTCATGTCCTTCTTTGGTATCTTGAAATGTTCTGAGGTATGCTTGAAGTTCTCTCTTAACTCTCAAAAGACCAGAAGCAGCTTTTTCCTGCAAAGTGGGAGGAAGGAAGAACTGAATGCTTGTCTGGCAGTGAAATAAGAGTATTACTGGCTTGTTTGTCATTTTTCACCATTTCCTGCTATTTTTTGCTATTTTCTGACATTTTTCGGTATTTTGGTTGCTCAGTAAATTGTTTGGCAAATTGCAATTGTTCAGTAATTTGAACATCCTAGTGAATGAGGACTCATTACCCTGTCCCTAACACAAAATGAATGGAGGGGGCCAAATACTATGGTTTATACTGTACTGGCTACAAGGTGTAAAATTGATGAAAAGTGCCATAAAGTGTTATAAAATGATGGAAAGTGACATAAAATGATGGAAAAACCAAGAAATTGATTAAAATCGAAGAAGTGACTAATATTGACAGAAATACTGGAAACTGATGAAAAATGATGGAAATGAAAGAAAATTGCAGATGCCGATCTCACAATGGTGGAAGCGTGAAATTTGACCAGTGAGGAAATACTGACAAACAGTGGCAAGCAGATTCAAAAGGTATGTATTTACTGATGTTAAGGGGATACTTGCTCTCATCTCACCTCTACTTCTGGGTAGCACAGCACATCTGACCAAGCTTATTCTCTGTGAAGACCCCAGCACCAACACTGATCTGCCACTGTAGCACTGCTAGAAAGGCAGGGTCCACTAAGAGAACCAGTGGTCCAAGAAGTGATCCCATTTTGGGACTGGCAGGTGACAAGAGGGGATTCTTCACAGCTGGTGACACACTGCTACCTTGGAGGCACCATTATGGTGGTGAGGGTAACATTGTCAGCCGCCCCGAGCTGCTCTCAGGAGGGGCGGGATATAAATTGACAAAATAAATAAATAAATTTTAAAAATCAAAAAAAATAATCCTAAGCACTGAATAGAGATTATTAGAGTGTGGGAATGCTCTAATAGCATGCTGCACAAGCTCCTAGTCTTCACCTATACAGCTCTTCACAACCTCGCTCCCCCCTACCTCTCTGCACTTATCGCCCTCCATACTCCAGCCCGTGCACTTCGCTCCTCCTCTGTCCCTTCTCTCACCCTTCCACGCCTTCCCTGCTCCCCTAAGTGCCTTCGTCCCTTCTCACTTGCTGCCCCCCATGCCTGGAACTCCCTCCCTGTCCACATCCGCCTTGCCCCCTCCCTTCATACCTTCAAATCTCTCCTTAAAACTCACCTCTTTCGCTCTGCTCTGTCTGACTCTTTATCCTGCTGAGCCACTATTCCTATACCTACGATCGGTTTACCCTTATCCTTGCAACATGGACCTGCCTGCTGTCATTCTCATCGTAACCAAGCCAAGTACGTGCACTTGAGACCTCGCATCTTCATGAATGTTAGACCCCTTGTCTCTCCCTCTGTTCCCCTTCCTAAGTCTCTCCCCCAGCTCCTGTCTCTCAGATTGTAAGCCCTAGGGGCAGGGACCGTGTCTATTTTATTACTTTGTAAAGTGCCAGGTACACTGCTGGTGCTATATAAATGTTTGTTAATAATAATAATAACAATAATAATAATAATAATAATAATAATAAATTAATAATAGTTAAGGTGTGTTTCACAACAACATTATAAAGCCTGAACATTCTATTTGTTCTTAAATCAGAATGATCAAAGTTAGGATTGTGAAATTTGTTCTGGAGTATCACTGGGGTTAACAGTTCATGCTGTGAAACCTTCAACTGAATCCATTGCATAAAAGCCGAGATATTTCAATTTGGAAACTATACTTTCAAGCCTGATTTTTCATTTAGTCCAACCATGGGTATTTTCAGATGTTACGAGATCATGCTCAACCACAGTGAACCACGCTCAATTCCGCAGTGGGGCCAAAGAGGCTGAACGTCTGTTCGGTGCCCGCCAGATGTTCAACATGCTCAATACTCACATGGGGTCAATTTCAACCATGCTTCATGGGCTCCCCGGGGGAATATCCCAGGAAGTGTGGTCAAAGAGATTCCCACTGGGAACCAACAAAAAGTAATGTCTGGACACCAATCATGCAATGGAACCAAAGGAAATGATCCCCAGTCATGGATAATGCATGCAGCGTCACTGCCAGGCAACCAGCAACAACAAACCACCAGAGGGAGATTTAAAGGGAAATCTGCAGCAGGCAAGTGTGGCGGGATGGAGCGAGGAGTGAGGTGGAAGAGAGTGGCGGGAGAAAAAGCAACAGTGGTGGAGGAGGAGGAAGAGGAGGAAGGGGCAGTGGTGGAGGGAGCGCAGGTGGAGGAGGGGGAGCAGGGGGTCATGCTCAGGATGGAGGAGGTGCAGGGACAACACCTGCAGCAGCCGGGACATGATGCCCCAGGGACAACAGCCGGACCTGGGGAGGCGAAGGCACCCAGAAAACTGGTAAGGGGAATCAAGAGGAGGGGAACAGGGGGCACAGGGGAACCCGGGGGCCATGGGGCACACCCGGGCGCCAGGCAGGGAGGAGGGGGAAGGGGCACCCTGTGAGGGGGCCAGACCAGCAACCAACCCTATATCCCCTACCCCCTGTTCCCACAGACATGGAAAAGGGCCTGGGTGGACGAGCCCCCAGAGGACACCTGCCCTGCCCAGTTGGAGGAGGAGGAGGAGGAGGAGGAGGAGGATAAGGAGGAGGAGGACCCACAGTGGAGAAGGAGGAAGGCCTACCACAGAGGGGGCCAGTGGGGGCTCCAGGAGACCCAGGACTTCATAAGGATATGGGGGACCCTGGAGTACCAGCTGGAGTTCGTGCTCAACCAGCACAACCAGCATGTCTACCAGGACATAGTGCAGGACATGGAGGCGGCGGGGCACCAGCGCACCATGGCATAGTGCCGCTCCAAGGCCAAGGCGCTGAAGAGGGGGTACAAGGGCATCTGGGACAACATTCTACAATGCCCTGGCCCGCATCCTGGACATGAAGGGTTCCATAGTCACCCCATGGCTCGTGAGGAGCGCTGTGGTCCAGGGCAGGGAACGGGCCAAGGTACCCCCTCCCCTCGCTGCCCCCCGGTAGACCGAGCTCCAGGGCCCCAGACCCCCAGGAGGAATGCCCCAGGACCTCCAGCACCTGCAGCCCCCCCAACAGCAGCCCAGAGAGCACACACACCCAGGCCGGGCACGCGGAGTCCGAGGCCAGCACCCTCATCACCCTCAGCCGGTGGTTCATGGGGGAGCACTCCCACACCAAGGGGCCAGCCTCGGAGGGATCTGAGACAGACATTGAAGGTAAGTGTCTGACCCGGAGGGGGGAGGGACTGGGCCCATGGGACCAAGGGCCAAGGGGGGTGGGGACAGATGGGCCAGGGACAGCCCCCCACAGGCAAGACAGGAGGGGGCCCCTTCTCAGGTCGCCCAACCGCACACGCCTACACCCACAACCCCCCCTCCTCACCTACAGGCCACGGAACACCCCGGGACCAGACCCAGGCAACCGAGCAGGCAGCTGCCGAGGAGCCCAGCCAGCAGATGCAGGAACAAGGTGAGGCAGGCAGTCCGGTAGGGAGGGCACTCCGGGGTGCAGAGAGGGGGTCCCCAGGAAGTCAGAGGGGGTGGGATGGGCTGGGGTTGAGGGGTGGGGAGGGGCTGGGAGAGTTGCCCAGGGCCCCAAGGGGCCCCTGACCCATCCCAGGCAGGGGCCAGGGGCCCGGGTCAGGATCGGACTCACCCTCCCATACCAACAGGGCAACCCCGGCAGGGGCCAGGGGCCCGGGTCAGGATCGGACTCACCCTCCCATACCAACAGGGCAACCCCGGCAGCCAGCATCCCCAGGGCCCATGGCCCCAGCGCAGTGCATGAGGGAGTACCTGGCATGGGTCCGCAGGCGGAGGGAGGAACAGGCGGAGGATATCATCCAGACCTCGGCGGAACAGGGGAAGAGGATGATAGCGGCCATGGACCGGATGGAGGCGGACATCGAGTATTCCCTGGAGCGGGCGGAGGTGAGGGACAGGAGGCTCCAGGCCAAGGTGTGCCTGGAGCAGAGGCGGGAGTGCTGGGAACAAAGAAGGCAGGTGGAGGCGCTCAGGAGGCTGGAGCAGGCCATCACCGGCATGGTGTGGGAGCACTTGGTGAAGATGGATAGGTCCCATGATACTGGGACCTCCCTGCTCCTGCACGCCGGCACTATGCGTGCCTATGTGATGGCAGGCACACTCCCGGGCACCCTGCCTGCCCAGGTTCCAATGCCGGGACCCTAAGCGGCCCTGGCCTCCGCCCAGGCACCCCAGCTGCCCCCGCACCCTCCGAGGCCGCGCATCCGCCTCCTGGTGCCCCCTGCGATGCAGAGGGTTCAGCCTCCCAGGGGGCCACCCCAGGTCCCGGAACACCCCTCCCCCCCACTGGTGCCCCCCCTGCCAGACCAGGAGGTGGCACAGGAGACTGCAGGGAACACAGACAGTGGGGGGGAGGAAAGCTCCCAGGGCTCCATGACCCCCACCGGGCACTCACTGGGATGACCAAGGAAACAAGGGGGAGTGGGGGGGAAGGGGTGGGAGGGGGAGGGCAGTGTGATGTGGGCAATGTAGGGGACAGGGCACAACCTGGGTGGAGGGTCAGGGTGGATGTGTACACGTGGATGCAATAAATGGTGTTTGTACTATAATGGCTGCCGGGCCAATTTGTGGGGGGTGCAACCGTGTAGGGACAAGGCCAAGGTATCCCCAGGGGGTGGGCATGGGGGGGAAGCCCTCACACCTGGGCCCCCCAGGTGATATGCCTTGCCAGGGCGTCCTGGATCTGCTTTGCGTAACGGAACTCCCTGGAGTTCTCGGCGTTCACGTACAGGGGCACAGGACCAGGGTCCCGGTGGGGCTCGGGGTACTTCAGGGATGCCCCCTCCATCTTGCATACTTTGTGGAGCACACAACAGGCACCGATCACCGGGGATGAGGTCGCCACGGTGTAATCAAGATGGCCAGTAACACTCCTCCAGCGTTGCTTGAGGGTCCCAAAGGCACGCTCCACCACAGTCTGGCTGGAGCGCAGGTGGATATTGTATAGCACCTCCACAGGGGTCCGCGGTACAGGGTAGACCTTCATCAACCACCGGGTCAGGGGGTAGTCAGGGTCCCCCAGGATACAGGGGGGCATCGGGACCCCCTCGTCCAGCTCATGCCCATGTCAGTGAAGTCCCCTGGAACATCCGGGCATAGAAAGGGGAGATGGTCATGATCCTGGCATCATGACTGCGGCTGGAGTTGCCCGTTTAGATGTATATGAACCGGCCCCACTGATCCACCACCCCTTGCAGCTGCAGGGAGTCATACCCGTGCCTGTTCACATACTCTAGCGCCTCCCCTGCGGAGGGGCGGAGTATCTCTATGTGGGTGCCGTCCATGGCTCCCATGCAGTTGGGGAAGCCTCCGGCCGCGAACCCTGCCATCCCGGCCCCCTTGTCCACCAGCTGCATTGTTCTGTCCAGGAGCATACCCTCCACTGCCTCGCACACATCCCGGAGGATACAGGCGACAGTGCTGAGCCCTACCCCGAAGTGCTGGGACACGGACCGGCAGGAGTCGGCCGTTGCTAGGGCCCAGACCCCTATTGCCACCCGCTGGACCATGGGGATGGGGTCCCGCATAGAGATGTGCTGCCACTCCAGCCAGGATGTGAGGAGCTCCGCTAGGCGGAGCAGGGTGCTCTTGGTCATCCTAAAGTGGGCCCTCCAGTCTGGCTCTTCCCAGTGGGCCAGCACCCTAGCCCACCACATCTGTGGG
>QEPC01008676.1:345277-378820 GCA_003113815.1 Sphenodon punctatus | reverse complement strand
TGTGTGTGTGTGTGTGTGTGTGTGTGTGTGTGTGTGTGCGTGTGCCCGGGCATGTGCTCATGCTGTGTGTTCCGCTGTGCCTCCTCTGGCTGTATGCCTGCTGTGTGTGGTACCTGTGCGACTCTTCTCCCTCTCCCCCCTCCCTTCCCATTTCCCTTGTGTGGGCATTGCCTTTTGTGCCTTTTGGCTTCATTTTCCCTCAGGTGGCCATGTCTGTGTCCCACTCCTGCCCGGTGGGTTCTGGGTGTTTTGACCACGTCTGGGAATCGGTGTCACGTCTGTTGCGCTGTCCCGGTCCGTGATCTAGCGGCCTGATTCCCGGTCCTGGTCCCATCACGTCTGTTCAGGGCTTTTATTTGCCCCGGGGGATGGTTGTTTTGTTCACCCCCACCGGGAATCCACTGTGGTGAACTGGCTGCCCGTAATGTCTGAAATCACCCCATCTCAATCTGGGCAGGGTAGAGGGGTTGAGTGTTGGTGGGGAGGCAGAATTAGCCTTTTAGAAAATTAAAGGAGGCTGCCAGGGGGTGCCTCTGGGGTTTTATTTGTAAATCTGATTAGCAGTTTTAAATTTACGGGGTTGTGAAAAACCCCATGTTAGCTTATGGAGAGGGGTGGGGCTGCTTTGAAGAGGAGCACTGCTCACCGCCTCTTCTCCTGTGTTTCCCTTCCCTGCGCAAAGATCAGGGCAGTTGTGCCTGGGGGTTTGGGGACACCGGGGAGGACAACTGCCCCACTGATCCTAGTCCTCTCCCCCTTGCTTCTTCCTGTTTTGCCCCCCGATCACCACCGCTGACATCACCTCCATCTGTGGGCTGAGAGTTCAGTCAGCGCTGGATTCTGCTCCTTTCCCCCACCCCTGCTGCCACCTGTGCCAGCCCCCCTCAGCAGCAGGTAGGGGGAGGCACAACTGTCCCCCCACCTATGCTGCTGCCATTGCACCACTACCTCTGATGCCACTGCTCCTACTCACCCCAGCAGCTGCCAGGATAATTTTCAAAGTGCAGGCAGCACGTGCAATTGCTTTGTGGAGCCACCACCATGTTCTCTAGTAGTGTGGCATTCTACACTTTCTGGGATTCCACACTACTAGAGCACACGGTGACAGCTCAACAAAGCACTTGCATGCACCACAGAGACTTTGAAAATTATCCTGGTGGCAGTGGAGGCTCCTCCTCTTGTATGGTGAGTGGTGGAAGGAGCTCTGGGGGCGCTTTGGGTGGGAGGAGCAAGAGGGGCAAGGGAGCAAAGTCAGGGAGAGCTTTGGGTGGGGGTACATGGGAGAGATGGCAGGGGGGCACTTTGGGGAGCAAGGGAGAAAAGGAAGGGGGTGCTTTGGGTGTGGTGGAGGCAAGGGAGTGAAGGGATGCCTTACATGGGGGGGCAAGGGAGCAAGGGCAGGGGAGTGCTTTGGGTGTGGGAGAGGCAAGGGTGTGAGGGAGGGGGACCACCTCGTGCACTGTATGCGAGAGGAAAAATCAGAGCTACCCACACCTCTTGGTTCTGCCTGAGGCTGGTGGATCACTGAGAAACCTGGTGGGACTAGCTGTGCCAAAATAGGGCCTCCAGCATCCTCCATCCAAGTCTCAGTGATACATGCTAGGTCCAGGTAACATTTCATAATAGAATCGCACAGAGTATCAGCTTTATTTACCACAAAACTGTCCCATCATCTGGCTACATCCTGCAGCTGTTGGGCTAGGAATCGTAGCCTGGACTCTTGGGAAAACCTAATTGTCCTAAACTGCTTCCTATACGTGTCTCTCACTCCCAACACTCCAAATGCCACTTTTACTTGTTATAATTAATAATGATAATATAATACTTCATTTGCTTGACCAAAGGTCATTGCTTGACAAACAAACATATACAAAATAAACATAAACCAGAAGGAACAAGTGTACAAATATACAATTTAGAGCAAGAACAAGCAAACACTAACTAATTTAATAAATAAGAGGTAACCGTGTGCTTAATTATAATCAGCCTTCAATAGGAAGCTTGAAAGCCAAAAACAATTGTCTCAGATTGAAAACTGAAACCAGGAATTTTGCTAGATTTGTAGTAACATCTGGGAAGGCATCCAATATAAAAAACGGAAGCATCCAGGAATCAGATCTACCCTGGCATTTCTGGAAGTAGCAAGCCAAATATTGGGATCTCACTGCATCATACAGATAACAGTGCAGAATAACATGTTGTGTTGACTCGATATCTAACATATAGAACGGGCACAAATGAGACTCATAAGGGGTCTCATTAAAATGACCCTCCAACACAGCAGTGGGTAGAGAGTTCATTCTAGCACATAATAGCAGGTATTTCCCCCTCTTAGAGATGGTAGAGGACAAGTAATTAACAGCCATACTTTGGGTTGGGTGACACAGAAGGTAATCCTTTAAATACAAAGTAGTTCTAATCCCAGCTATATCCTTCTGTCTACCTATAGCCTCAATGCTAGAGAGAACCTCATTCAAGATCATATGAGGGACCTGAGTCACTATAAAGTCCAGTGAAAAACCCAGGGTGAGCAAATATTCTTCAACATCTACCTGGCACTTACTTTTATAAGGATTGGAGAGTGAAAACTGGAAAAGACCAGAATTTATTGAACCTCTCAACTTAAGCCCAAACTTCAGCACTCTAGACCAGGCATGCACTTCCCAACTGTGTTGCCCTCTTTACAACCGCAGAGCAGCACATGATATGCCATTAGGGCCCCCCAAAATTCTCCAAAGGAACAGCGATTGTAATTTATTTATTTATTTATTTTCTAAATTTATACCCCGCCCCTCCTGAAAACAGCTCGGGGCAGCTTCCAACAATAAAAAATATACATATAAAAATATAAAAAACAATTTAAAATACTTCAAAATAGAGTTCAGATATTTAAACAGGGCCTGGGAAACAATTAAACATAAACAATAAATAGGGTAGGGGAGATAAAAACCCTCTAACCCCCCCTCCCCCCTCCCCAAAGGCCTGGGCAAACAGCCAGGTTTTACAGCTTCGTCGGAATGTCAACAGGCTTGGGGCCAGGTGAGCTTCCTCCGGAAGGGAGTTCCAAAGGTGCGGCCCGACCACCGAGAATGCCCTCTCCATTGTGGCCCCCCGCTTTACACGGGGGACCTCCAGGAAGGCACCCCCAGCAGACCAAAGGAGCCGCTCTGGGGAGCGGAGGGCGAGGCAGTCCCTGAGGTACGAGGGGCTCAGACCATGAAGGGCCTTGTAGATCAACACCAAAACCTTGTACCTAACTCAGCAAGCTATTGGCAACCAGTGCAGAGTCCGGAGCACAGGTGTAATGTGCACCTGACGACCCGTCCCTGAAAGGAGACGGGCCGCCGTATTCTACACTAGCTGCAGCCTCCAAACCAGGAACAAGGGAAGCCCCACATAGAGCACGTTGCAGTAGTCCAGCCTCGAGGTGATGAAGGCA
Organism: Sphenodon punctatus; assembly: GCA_003113815.1. Taxonomy (NCBI): domain Eukaryota; kingdom Metazoa; phylum Chordata; class Lepidosauria; order Sphenodontia; family Sphenodontidae; genus Sphenodon; species Sphenodon punctatus. The sequence goes on along the minus strand of QEPC01008676.1, from coordinate 375,381 downwards.
TGGATGAGGGTGGGCAGGTCCGAGCCGGAGACGAACGGACGCAGCCTCCGCAGCAGATGCAACTGGCGGAAAGCAGCCTTCACGACTGCCTCCACCTGCCACTCCAGGCAGAGATCCGCGTCCAATATCTCCCCCAGACTCCGGACCTGCTGAGCTATAGGAGGGCGAACCGCCCCCAATCAGGGGGGCCACTACCTCCCTCGCTCTCCCCACCAACATCACCTCCATCTTATCGGGGTTGAGCTTTAGTCTGCTCTACCACATTCATTCCGCCATGGCCTCCAAATATATCCCTCAATATAACTATTTGAGTGGAGAAGGGGGATCCATAATTCAGCCCCAAACAAAAGCTGAGACGTAACTTTGGACTTGTTATAATTGGATGTGTCCATATCACTAGTACAGTATGCTGTTTGGGCTTCCCTGGTTAGGAATGGAGCAATGTGTATGGCCAATGATGCCTTTGCCCACCCAGCATAGTGGCTACCATCTGAAATGTAATTAAGGGGGTTACTACAGCCACTTCCAGTCCTCCTTGGTTAGGGGCTTCTCCCAACTCTTGGTCTCCAAAGCATCTCTCAACCAAGTCAAAACCCTCCTTACCTATCAGCCTGGATGGGTAACACATGCTCTTTGGTGCTCTTTCTCCAAGTTTGGGTTCACTGTTGCTTCACAGCCTCTTTCTACCCATTCACAAAGCTCTCAGCTCTCCCACTCTCCACTATTTCTCTAACACTCTCCCTGTGGTCTAGACTCCAGGGCTTTTCCGCTGTCTCCCACCCAGGTGAAATTCAGTTGCCTCATTAACCGTGTTTACACAGGCTCTTAAAGGGCAAGTGCCAAGTCCCTCCCGCTAAAGCCCCACTTTGGGTACTGATTCTGTCAGTCCCTGTTGTCACGTTGTGCCTCAGTTTCCTCAAAGGGAAAATGTGCTTAGTGCTCCAGGACTGACATAATCTGGTCTGGATATAGGGCAACTATCTTCCAATATGTGGAAACTCAGTTTACACTGTGCCAAACGCCAACCAGCTCAGCAAAGTATTGCAAAGACAATATTATTTATAAATGAGGTCATGGGACCAAAAATGATATAAATATAAAGCATAATTTACTTAAGTTCAAATAAAAACATGATGCAAAAGAGAAACAGTGTCAGTTACAAATACATGATTTAAAAGGACATTTCTGATCAGAGAAACAGTTCTATTATAAGTTCAAAGATCTTGACATCTATAAGAAATAACATATGCTTTAAGTATTGTTGGATCAGTGCATTAAAATAATATACTTTCATATTCACCCATTCCTGTGTCCCATACTGCCATATGGAAATTGAGAAAACTCCAAGGAAGGAAAGCTTTCTGAAAAATCCATTTTTTCCTCTGCCTTTTTATAGACTTTAAATTCTTAGAAGTCAGTTTAGATGACGTAAGGTCAAGACATCTGACAGTGAAATTTCTCAAAGTAAGTTGTAAACAAAATCTGCTGATACATAGTAAACAGGCATCTATCATCTGAGATAAGAGTGAACAATGACTAGATGTCAGGCTTCTCCAGACAAACAAGACTTTTTTCTGCCCTGCAAAGGAATTCACGTCCCTTGAGACGGGTCAACAGAATATGTTGAATCCTTAAGAGACAGACTGATCATATAACAAACTGGTCCTAATTGTTGGAACACAGATTGCCAATAAAATACATGCTTTTTATATGGGATACATCACACTGTGACTCCGTTATAGTGGCCCTCAAAACTTGTGCTAATTTTCAAAGTGGCCTTTGGGAGAGAAACAGTACCCGCAGCCCAGACTATTGTAAATGGCTTTTATTCCCCACTGTTTAAATGCTAGCTTCTTTCTGCACCCTGTGTACACCTCAACTGCACTAGTAGTAACTCATTTTAGAGCCAGCTTCTACCAAGGACCCAAGAAAAAAGGTATATTTTTCATTACATGTTACTCTGCACAGGTGTCAATAAGAGGAGGGTGATGCACCAATACCTGTGCAATGAGAGGAGAGGAATGCATCAACCTTCCAGGAGCTTCCCAACTTAAACAATCCATCCAGACAAAGAACCATCATTACTCCCATTTCCATACTGCAGGCACAATTACAGCACACAAGAGCTACAGACACTAGAGGGGAGAGAACCATATTGGCACTTTTGTCAACTCTGAGGTTGGAGAGAATTCTAAGGTGAGCCTGGCCAAGGAATGCAGTAGCACATACAAGAAAAGATAGGGGGTTACATGTTATCTTCTAAGTTAAGGCCATTGGGCGTGAGGGTGTCAAGTCTGTAGATCCAGAAGTTTTCCCTGGTGTCCAGTAGTTTGGGGTTTGAGGGTTTTTCTATAGGGAAGTTTTCTAGGTCAGCGAGTGTGTGATCTTCTGAATTAAAATGTCTAGCAACAGGATGTTCCTCAATTGACTCATTTCATGCTGATGGAGGGAAAAGCCACTGTTATGGTAGTTGGAAGTCTACCTGTGCAGTAAATGATCTGTGATTTAAATCATAATTACTCTATAAATATGTTTCATTTATTATTATATTTATGTCTAACTGTAAAATCTCCCAGGGGTCAAGTGTGCTGCCACAGGCTCCCAGAAGAGCAAGGCATTTTCATCAGTGCTGTGTGTGCTTGCAAATGTAGATGCGCAGTGCAGTTTTATTTACTGTTTTGTTATGTTGTTGTTGTATTGTATCTTTATCTTGACCTTACTATGGTATTTAGATTAATTGTAATTTTCAATTAATTTGCAAAGGCCTATGGCTAGCAATAAAATCATTATTACACACATTGAAACAGGCTGTTCCATTTTCTTAGTGACGATGGCTGACTTGTGATTTCTGAACCAGGTACGGAGGACCGTAGTGGTTTCCCCCACATATTGCATGTGACATCCATTATGTATACATTGTATCACATCAGTTATATTGCTTGATGTGCAGGTGATGTTTTGCTTGATGGTATAGGTCCTGTTTGTAGTGCTGCTTTTGAAAGGGGTAGTCTCTTTGAGATGGGTGCACGTAATGCAACGTTTGGATTCACAGCAATGTGATCCAGGGTTGTTGACCAGTGATTTTAATTCAGATCTCACAAGTAATTTACTTAGATTAGGAGGCTGGCAAAAAGACACAAAGGGAGGAAGGCTGATGGCTTTTTCAAGACGTTGTGAATTGACTACTAGGGGGTAGCTTTCTTTAATTGCCAAGTGATACTTCGGAGATGCAGGATGAAAATCCACCACTAAGGGGATGCGGTGTTCTTTGTGAGTTTTAGTCACCACCTTGTGGGGGAGGAATTCTCTTGTTTGTGTAGATGCCCTGCAGATGTTGAAATCTATTACATGGGAGGGATAGCTTCCTGTAAGAAGATGTTCCTTGAGTTCTTTGATGGGTTGGAGGTAATTGATGTTGTTGTTACAGAGGCGTCTAATACGTAGAGCTAAGCTATAAATAATGTTCTTCTTAATGTGTTTTGGATGACAAGAACTCCAATTTTAAATATAGGTGAGCATCAGTGGGTTTGCTATAAAGATCAGTGTTAATCTTGTTTTACTCAATGTTGAGGACATCTAAAAAGGGAATGTATGAGTTCTCCATGGCGCAGTTGCATGTGAATTTTATAGTAGGATGGATAGAGTTAAGATAACTCTTAAATTGTTCTAAATTGTCCTTACCATTTGTCCAGATTATAAAGATGTCGTTGATGTATCTGTACCACACTAGGGGTCTGTGGGTAGAACCTTCAAGGATAGTTTGTTCAAGGTTGCCCATACAAGGTACAGCTATGGGCACCCACATAGCTCCATCCTATGCCAATTTATTTATGGGCAACCTCCTTCCCCAAGGCCCGGCGTTTAATGGTCACCTTCTTATTATTTTTTTTTAAACAAGCACTCGCCTGCCAACAGTCGCCCAGCAACACTCACCAACCAGTCAAACCAACAGTCAAACTGAAACTAACACATAGTCCAACACAAGCACAGTCAAAACACACCAAACACCCAACCAGCCACAACACACACATTATCTTGCCACACAGCTCTGCACACACTCGAATTTCTGGTTTCCGGTTTCCGACGTGATCATGGGATCACAAGATACCTATTTCGGAATGGCTGAACTGAACCGAACGCCACTGAACCAGCGACCAAACCGAACGACTGGACCGAACCGTACCGAACCGAATGACCGAACCTGAACTGTGATCTATTCGCACATCCCTACTTATCTAGCATTGATCCACTGGATTCCCCCCAGTTCCCTAGGGTAAGATATGATCTTCTCATGAGGTCTGAGAGTGGCCAAGTTAATGTGAAAGTTGTGAGAAGATAATTTTTTTCTTCTGAGAAAACTCACATGTTTGAGAACCAGGACCAAGACCTCACAAGATCTTGGTCCTGGAGTGAGTTCTCAGTTGAGAAAATAACTGGCAGACTCTCTGGCTTTGGTTCCCCATATGAATTTAGCCACAGACATTGATTAGCCAGATCCACTACTACTGGATAAAAAGGTAAATATTGGGTTAAATGTGAATGCAATGTTACTGTGGCAGAGATTCAGCAGTCAGCACATGACCAAATGGTCATGGAGTGTTGGGAAAAGCAACAGAAAAGAAAAACCAGAGGTTCCTCAGAAGGGCTGTGGTTGAGTGGCTTAAAATTACCATTGAAAATGAACAGCAGCAGTTCGGAGATGAGAAGCCAAAATCCAAGATGGGGACAGGGAGAGGAGCAGTCAATTCAAGAGCTCGGGAAGGGTTAATGCAGGGTCCTACAAGGGCTGAGCTCATTAAAATTAGGGCTAAAATGAGATTTTACCCTTCTTGAAAATCTCATCGAGTGTAGGCTTCTCAATGAGATTTCCTCATCATGAGAATCTTGCAAGAATTGGGCATTCTCGCCAGATTCTTGCCAGATTCTTGTGAACATCAACATAGCCAAAAAATGGTCTGAAAATACCCCAAAATGGCCTCCAAGGCTGTTCTGTGCATGCATGGTCATTTTGTGCATGTGCAGACCATTTGGGGATATTGTTGAGATTCTCAAGATCCTCGCGAGATTCTCACCAGGGTTGTGAGATTCATCAGAATAAATTACATTCTCATTTCAGCCCTAATTTTAAAAGGTTGTAAGTGTATGAGAAGATTTGAGGGAATGTGCCTTATTGGGAGCTAGCAGTGAGATGGAGTAAAAACATGAACATATAAAAACTGGGGAAAAGACAGAGGTGGCCATTTTAGCTACCCCAGCAATACCTCAGGCTGCCATTTCATCTAGTCTGTATCCATCAGTACCTGTAACCTAGGAGCGTGGAATTCATTTTGGTTTTTTTAGTTACTAAAATGAATGGAGCCCCATTCATTTTAGCAACTAAGGGCACAAAATAAATGAATAAGCAAACAGCATTCATTTAATTTCATCAGGACTGGCCTTATAAATTGCAGGGTCGAGGGTGAAGACAAAATGTAGGGCCTCCCTCAACCATTCCCACTTCCCCATAGTCCCGCCCATGTCCCTTTGATGATTACAGAGATCACCCCTCACCTCCCAGGTGAACACAAATACGAACAAGCACCCAACCTCTTTGCCTTCACTTATCCAGCCTAGATCCTCTGCTGATATCCTGCCCCCACCCACCTATCCTCCTGACCCAGATCTCACAAAGACACCCACCCACCCACCCACCCAGACATCCCAGATCTCTTGCTCCCACCCCCACACTCCCTACCCCACACAGACTCCCCGATCCTCTGGCCCCACCTAGCCTCACACCAAGGGCAGCTTTGGAAGTTACAGTGACCCTGGAAAATATTCAGAAAGTGCCCCCCCTCCATAGACTTCTGGTGTGTGAACACTACAGGCCAAACAAGCTCAGATTCGGGGAGGAGGGGGAAATGTATTTTTCGGTTTAGTGGCCCTTTACTTCAGATACTGTTGGGCCTCGGTCTTCTGGGTAGGTTGGTGGTCAGTCAGAGGCAGACTTAGACAATAGGAGTATTCTCCTAGGTGGTGGCTCCCTTCTCCCCTCCAGGAGTCATGAGGGGCAGGAGGGTGAATGGGTAGCCCTAGGGAGAGGTGGGCATACAGGGGAAGAGGGGGAAATGGGAAAGCCATGGGGAGAGGGGGCACAGGGGGAGAGAAGGGAGAGGGGATGGACAGCCATGGAAGGGGGGCACAGGGGGAGAGGGAGCAACCACACACACACACACACACACTCACACACAGAGACAGACAGAAAGACAGATGCACACATGTGTCACGCCGACTCACACACACACACAGATAGACAGATACACAGAAACACATTCTCATTCATTCAGACAGACTGATAGACACAGAGATAGGGTAGGAGGGAAGGAACTGCAGCTACCTCCCCTGCCCAGTCGACTGCTGCTGTTGCCACTGTTCAGAAGCTCTGAACCATTTCACACACTCCAGTTTCTTAGTCTGGCATGCTGGGACTACATTTCCCAGCATGCCAGTCTAGGAAACATGGTGGTCCCAGTAGGTGTACATGTGCGACAGCACAGGGCCTTTGAGACAGTCAGGAGCAGCAGGAGCAGTTGCGGGTGGGTGGGGCGGTAGTTCATCTCCCCTGCCCCCCCCATCCAGGCTGCTGCTATGGTGGCTTGGGTAGGCTGGCAGGGAAGTTAGTGGGCTGGGGCTGGTTTGTCTTGGCCCAAATCCAGATCAAGCCAAGCAAGCTGACTGCGGGGCCCCCTGCAGTGTGGGGTCAGGATTAGCTGATCCAATCTACCCCGTGGTAGAACTGGTCCTGACTTTCATTCATCTTCATATAAACAAATAATTTAAAACATTTAAAAAATATCACTATATATGTGAGAAATGGCCACCAGGCCATTCTGTGCAAGTGCACCCTTTTCAGAAATGGTGGTGGCAGCATTGCTACTATTTTGAAAAAGGGCAGCTGGTCTGCATATGTGAAAAACGGTCACTATGCATCTGCAGACTGACTACCTTTTTACAAAATGGTGGTGATGCTGCCGACACCATTTTGGAAAAAGACACACATATGCAGAATGATCCAGCAGCCAAATCAATTAAAAATAATATAAATACATTTTTAAAAATCTCTATGCATGCGCATAATAGCCATCAGACTGCAAAGAACAGTCTGGTAGTCATTTTTCACACATGTAGTGGTGTTTTTATTTATTTATTTATTTATTTATTTATTAAAATTTTGTAATACTTTTTAAAACAGAAAAAAATATGAAAATGAACGGGTTTTCAACAAAAACCTAAAATTAAAATAAAAAATAAGTGGGGTGCCATCTGCACATCCCTCCTCTCACACCAGTAGTTCAAGAGTAGGAAGGCCATTCCTCATGTTCTGAAGATGTTGGGGAGTTTTGGGGGGGGATTGTTTCTGGACATCTGAAAATGCCCCATGATTTCAGTAACTATTGAGGGGGTCTGGTATGAGATTTCAATGGACACAGGGGCCTCTTCTTCAGTTATTCACACAAACCCAAGGAAGGATTGAAATGCAGCAAACAAAAGTATTTCTGACACTTAAGAAATTTAATGGGGCTACTTCAAGGACCCCTTGTACAGGATACATACCTTTCTCTCTGACAGATGAAATACAACATTGGCCCTTTTCACACAAACACTCTATAACCAATCAAATGGGTGCTACATTTTATTCTACATGTTACAGAGCACCCATAGGGTAAAACTGAAGCCCTGCAACATGGGCTCATTTCACATGAGATGCCTCCCCCCAGTTTTTATGGGTGGATATGGGTGGATTTGTGAACACCACAGACAGTGGGTGTAGGTGCATGCATACTCCCATGCAACACCCATCTCCACCCAACACCCACCCATGGAGCAACCGGCATTGGAGTCCATTTCTCCGGGGGTGGTGGAGATGAGTGTTGCATGGGAGCATGCAAGCACCTACACCCACTGCCCACGGGGTTCACACAGACATCTCCACCTATCTCTACCCAGTGAAATGCACCCCACCCATCACCTGTGGTGTTCACACAGACGCCTCCACCCATCTCCACCCAACAAAACTGAGTGGAGGCATCTTGTGTGAAAAGGGATGCAGTGTTGCCTGTGGGTGCCCTGTAACATGTATAATAAAATGTAACACATATTTTATTGGTGTTACAGTGTCTGTGTGAAAAAGGCCATTTAGGAATGTTTGGAGAAATGTTTGTGCCAGATGTCAAACGAATTCTGGACTCTCAGATTCTGAGAACCATGGGATTAGTGGTGGATCTGGTGGCTAATCAATGCCTGTGGCTAAATGCATATGGGGAAACAAAGTCAAAGAGTCTACCAGTTATAGCTAGAGGGCATGTTGTGTTTACTGTAAAGTCTGAAGGTGTTCTGGACTTGCAACTAGAGGATCTGGAGGTGTTCGAGACTGTAAATAGACAAAAGGGATGGTTTTTTTTTGCTGTTAACAAGCATGAATGTGGCAGAATTGATGCTTGTATTTTAATCACAGGACCTGATCCTACACCACAAAAGCAGTACAGATATTCAGGGGAGGCAGAGAAGAATTTAATGAGTACAGCAGAGAATAGAGATGTGCGAACGCGGTTCGGAAGTTCAGAGTTCAGCCCGAACTCGGCCTGTTCGGACGACCGAACTAAACTTCCGAACCAAACGCTCGAACTTCCGAACAGTTTGGAAAAGTTCGGATGAGTTCGGGGGCGGGGAAAAATGTGACTTTTGGGTGGGAAAAATGTGACTGGAAGGGAGAGGCAGCTGAAGAGCAGTCTTCCTGGCACCAGGGGTGGACACCAGCAGTGGTTTCAGGGCCAAAAATACCAATACCAAAAAAAAAATCGGTTTCGGTTTTGGTACCAATAGCACTTTTTTCAATGTTTGGCTGAGTTCAGCCGAACCGAATTCCGCCGAACCGAACAGCCAAACCCGAACTCGGGTTTCGAACCAAACGACCGAACGTCCGAACATCCGAAAGGTGTTCTGTTCACCTATCCCTAGTAGAGGATTTAGTTCAACAGGAGGTCCTGGCAGAGATACAAAGCACTAACAATAGTCTGTTAAGGCCAGTGCTTAAGCCACGTGGGGAGTGGAGATTAACTGTGGATTATAGAGCTTTAAATAAAGTCACTCCTATGACAGCTCCAGTAGAAGCTACAAACTGAAGTGAAGACAATTATTGCACAGGGATCTAAAGTCTTTTCCACTTTAGACATTTCAAATGGTTTTGTAGCATTTCTATTACATTTCCATTGTTGGGTACAAATTTGCTTTCACGTTTGGTGGGAAACAGTATACTTGGACAAGAGTACCCCTAGGATATTGTAATACAGCTAGTATCTTCCATATACATATGACATTGGTGCTGGATAAACTTCTCCATGGGAAAAATGTAGCATACGTGGATGATATTTTAATTCTCGCTAAGAGAGATTCGCTTGGTGATACTGGAATAAGTGTTGCAGTCATTATGGATAGCAGGGTTTAAAATGAATGGGAAGAAGGTTCAGTTATGTAAGTCTGAGGTGTACTTTTTGGAGTAATTATTGGTCAGGAGGGTAGGTCCCCTGATAAAGAAGTGGAGTTGATACCTCTTCCCATGGATAGGGCTGAAACTTGATCTCATTTTTTTCTCAATTCTTGTCGATAATCAAGCTTCTCAACAGGAATCAAGAAAAATGGAGAATTGGGAAAAGCCCTGAACTCGATATTCTCGAGATTGTTTTCATGATTTTTTCAAAAAGAACTGTGCATGTGCAAAATGGCTGCCATAGCCATTCTATACATACACAGCCCTTTTCCAAAATGTCGCTGGAAGCATCACTGCCATTTTGGAAAAGGGCAGCCATTCTGCACACACAGAACAGCCATTTGTGCATGCTCAGAATGGCTGCCTCTTTTGGAAAATCCGACATCATTCCTGCCAGCCATTTTGTACATGCACAGTGGGGTTTTTTCTTTTAAAGGGAGAAACTTGCAAGACTCTCAAAATGTTAGCAAGATCCTAGCAAGATCTTGCTAATGTTTCATGATTCTCAAGAGAGTCTTGCAAGAATTAAATTGATTCTCATTTCAGCCTTAGACTGAACAGCCTTGGGGTATTGTCAGGCGTGACAGTACCATGGATGTCCACACTTTAATCTGCATGGCCACTCACGTTGCTGTCATGTCTGATTCAGCCCACCAGATGTTTCCCAGGACTGGACCCAGGGTTTCCCTGGGCTATGGCAGTTCATAACTAAGGCCCATAGTCAAGTCGCAGCCCAGTCTAAGTTCTACTGTGGCCCAAGGAAGCCATTTCCTGACTGGGGTAGAGTGGGCCGTCACGTATAATGGCCCGCCCACTCTACCTGACCTGATTCAGGCCTGTTCCTGTTCGAAGTGGGCATGGTGGCCTCATAGGTTGCTGTAGCTGCCCGTCAGGGAGGTGGGCCGACCATGCTCAGCAGCGTGGGGGGTGGGATCGTGTAGATTTCCCTGCTCCCGGCCGCTGACACATCTGTTCGGCAGCTGGGCCAGATCCTGCCCAGTGTGAGGGCCATCACCCCAGGCAGGATCACAGCATGACGGCACATCACACTGTCATGTTTGCAAATACCCTCTGACACAACAGCCTTGAAATCACTTTAAGACTTACAGGATTTTGCAGAGACTTCATTGCAGATTATGCAATGAAAGCATCTCCCCTATATAAGTTTCTAAGGAAGGGAGTTTTGTGGCAATGGATTCCAGAACATCCATGAGCTTTACAGGAGTTAAAGAAGTCTTTAAGTACAGCTCCTGTATTGGCTAATCCAGACCATAGCAAGAGTTTCATATTAGAGATAAGAGCAGGAGAGGAGAAACTTGAAGCTGTGTTGTCAGTCCAGCAAAGACAAGAACAAGTCAATTGGTCTTGAGTAATAAGTGGAAAGAGCATATAATGAATGTGAAAAGCAGGTATTGGCATTGTATTGGGCCCTGGAGAATAGCTATAACTGGCTTGGGAACTCTTATTTTAAGGACACCTCACACTCCTATTAAGTTCTAGATATCAGGAAAAATCCAGGATGGGAAATTATTCAATCCTAGAATTGTATGGTGGAATCTTATGTTAATAGACTCGGATGTGCAGGTTAAACAGGTGAAGGGACCTTGCCCTGTAGCTTATAGTCTGCTTTATGAGGGGAAGAAAAGCCACATGAATGTCCACTCCCAAGCTTACTAAAAGAGACCAAGCAGTGGTTTAGGGAGGGGACACCCTTCAGTCAAGCATTAGAGTAGTAAGGAGCAAATTTGGTTTGGGGATGGGTCCTCATATTATGAGAAAGGGAAACCGGTGACTGGATTTGCAGTCATAGATCTCTGAAATAAATGAGTAGGGTCAGACTGCTGTTAGACTCACTCAGCTCATTATACTGAAGTGGCAGCCACAGCTGCCACTTTAGAACAAACTCCAGTGGAGCAGTTTGTGGTGATATATTCAGGCAGTGCTTGGGCAGTTAATGCTTTAATGTGCTGGTTACCCCAGTAGGAAAGAAATGGAACACAAACTGCAGATGGGAAGCCGGTTTCCAATTTAAACCTGTGGCCGATTTATCACGTACAGTGGTGTGGCAGTCTGTGTGCACACCCCTGCAGGGCCTGTGCATGGAAATGAGTGGAGGTGGGTGGGTCATGGGAGTGTATGCCCACACACCACCACTTTTAGATGGGCACTCCCCCATGTGTCCACTGGGTGGATATGTTGGGGAGTGTCTCATATAAAAATGGCCTGTGTATGCAATGGATCTTGTAGAGCAAAGGGAACAGGTTCCAATAATTGTGAAGGTAAAGGCACATAGGAAAGGAGTGAGAAAGTTTCTGTGGAACAATAACGCTGACCAGGAAGCTAAGGCAGCTGCTCTTGTGGAACAATGGTGGGTCATACCTGAAAATGTCATAGGCAAGGTGGCTGATGTAAAAATAACTCCTACAAAGAATGTAGACCTGGCAGTGTTACAGGATCATGATGCCCAGATAGCAGAACTGAAGTGGAAGATTCAGATAAATTGAATTAAACTGAAGGAGAATCAGGGACTTCTAATGGCTGAGGTGGGTATGGGTATGGGTGGTTCCTCAAATATGGTTAACTGAATTAATATATTTGATGCATGATAAGGTGCATTATAAAACCATAACAGGGTTACAAATAGCTGGGTGAGGCCAGTTTTGAGGGCAGATGTGGAGCAGGATGTATTGTAAATAATGGCCTGCTCTATGCAGTAGCTAACCCAAACCATATGATAAAGAAAGGTCCGCTCTTACACTAATGTATAGTGGGGCCATGAAGTAGAATACAAATAGATTTTGTGGGACCTCTACTGTGGTCAAGATCAGGAAGCCACCATACATTTTACATACATGTTCATAAATGGATACTCTGTGTTAACATTATACGCATATGTTTGGTGTCATATAACTCAAAATTAAGAGAAGAATGTAAAACATTATGAAATTTGGAATAGAAACTTTGTGTGTAAGAGAAATGAAATGACAACACATTTTAAGCTATGAAACAGGAATAAATCCCAAAACCCAAAATGAGAGCCCAGACAATGACATAATGTCTTGGACAGATAGCACAACAATGGGAGTGTTAAGAAATGCAAATGGACTGCTACCTGGCCTATGAGGGAGACTTGAGATAGAACCCAAAATGCTGGGGGGTGGGGGGGGGATGACTATTTATGGTTTGTGAAGAAAGAAAGTAACGAGATTCCATCTTCCTTGAACTCACCAACACTGAAATTGCTAGTAAGAAGCTGTGCCCAGCTCTCAACATCTAAGAGATGAGAAAGAAGACCTTTAAGACTGAAATGCATAGGGTAGGATTAGCTTGGAACAAAGTAGAATTGTGTATCTTTATATATATGTTGTTTTATTGCACTCTTGATATAATCTTGCACTATATCTTAATCTTGATTTACAAATTAAAATTCTTTAACTAAGCCTGGTGTGCCTAAGCGGATTCTTGACAGTGGACTTACACGGTGGAAGGATTCTGGGTTTCAAGACACAGAAAAACCTTGTGTGTATTTCATTTCTGTGATTGGGACACTCTGAGGTAAAGGTGACAGAGTTAATACCTTATGGGATGAAACAGTTCTGGAGAGAGCTGATCCAGTGGGTGTTAGAAGTGGGAAAACGGAGTCACCACTAGCCTAGAGTGACGTCTCAATCCCATCACAACTACTAAATAGCAAGCAGGGATTCAGATACTTACTTGTCATTGTGGATTATGTCATTAAATGGATTGAGTGAGTAGCTCACAGCATGAAATTTGCGAGCACCTGGACTCCATTGACACCCATAAAACTGAGGCTAGTGACTGGTTAAGAGGGAATGGAGTGGGAATGGAAAGGAGCAGAGTCCCATTATTTGCCCTGTCCCCCCTCCCCTGCCGCATCAGTCAGGGTCCTGGGAAGTGAGCTCTGATGAGGAGGAAGACTCACCAAGTCATTGCAGACACCACACAGGACAGCGGTGTAACTATAATAGGGGCCACAGATACAGCCGCACCAGGGCCCACAAACCTTCAGGGACTCAGGGGCAAGACAGCTGCATCAGCTGTGCCTGTGTCCCATCCTGCTGTGCCACCGTGACTGCCTGCCCATCCCTGCAGGTTTAGCTGGGCTGGGCTGCCTGTGAGCGCTTCACCGCAGCACTCAGTATACTAAAGTGGGTGGATGGAGAGGTTGGAGAAAGAGGGAGGGGCCAACCTTGAGCCTAGGCTACATCTCCCAGAGTTCCCATGTTAATGCAGCCCCGCCCCCTTCCTTGTGCTATGCAGCCAGTTTCAGCACAGCACCACTTGCCCACCTTGATGCCTGCTTCCCTGCTTCCACATTTGGCAGGAAACCTTTACAATTTAAATGGACAGGCCAGCCCAGGGGTAAAGCGGGCTGGCAGGGCCAGCACTGGGGCTGTCCATCAATCTAAAAGCACCCATTGGTTCTGACCCACTCCTTTAAACTATTTGGCAACATGCTTTCCACATCTTTCCAGTCAAAGAAATCACCATGCACCCTAGACAGAGAGAAATCCAGCTACTGACAGGCACATTTTTTTGTTCTAAGCATTCTCAACATTTATTATTCTAAATTGCCTTCTGCACATTTTACAATAATTACAACCAGTGTTTGCCTTGTTATCTCCACAGTTACTAACAAGAATGTCATCATTAACCAATCATTAGCAGAATTGATGGCATTGTCCAGAGTTGCCAGCTGTAGGACTGTGTACTATCCATCCTGTTTCCTTCTTCCTTCTCCCTCTGAGAGGCATATTGTTCTTCTCTGTTGGCAAGACTCAAGGTGGGTAAGCTAGTCCAGGCAGAGAAGAGGCTGAGGTAGGGTGGTTTGTGGGCGGGAGGACTCTTTGTCATCAGGGTTTCATAGTGGCGACTGTGGGAAGGGTCATATGGGCATTAATTTAGTAGAGAGATTAGTGACAGAGTGACCAGTGCCCCATAATGACTAAATCCAATGTTGCTCTGATATGTTCCAGGGAGTAAGGGAAACCCAGGACCTGACAGAGCTAGAGCAATTAAAATGAAAAAAATACTTCTGAAATTTTGGAATAAAGTGAAAGTTTCAAAATTTAAAATTGCATATTTTGGGACATACATGTCAGGCTGTATCTTCTTTTCTTTCTATCCAATTTGCATGACATTTGGATCAATTGTACCTCCTACATAAGGGATCATTTCTGCTACATTTCAGAAGGATTGGATAAAGGGCCCCAATTCTGTAAGCATAAAGGTTTGTGATGCATTTCTAGATGTGCCTTCTTTTTTCCACAGACAATTTGGATAATATTTGGACAGATTATACCACTCAATAAAGGTATCACTCCTGCAAAGTTTCATAAAAAATGGATAAAGAATTATAATTTCATAAGAATTTAATTTTCATGGTTTGCACACTTATTTCCAGATATATTGTCTTTGTTCTCCCTTCAATTTGGATGAATTGTATCTATCACCCAAGGGACAATCCCTGACAAATTGCAAAATTATTGGATAAAAGGTCCCAGTTTTATAAGAAATTGAACATTTGTGATTTTAACAGATGTCGTGCAAATATTAGTTCTGAAAATTTGGAGACAAAAACAAAAGTTTCAGTACATAACTGGGACATCAGGTAGCAAAGCATAGGGGTGGGGGAAGCAGCCCAGCAATCAAAAGAAATGATTTACATATCCAGGCTGGCCAATTGGCATCCCAAGCACACTGGGTGAAAAAAGACATAACACTAACTCCACTTTAACACCATTTAAACATTTCTTATGCATGTTTCAGGATTGTATTGGTGCCCTATGTAGTTCTGAATCATGCATTAGAAATGTTAAAGTGGTGTCAAAGAGGTGTTAGCATTATGTCCATTTCCACTTATCCTACAGCATTGTGACAGCCAGTACCCAATCACTGCAATCATGGAGGTTTGGAGGTGGGCATTGGGGAGCAAATATAAGCTTCTGCTGAGCTTCACAGCCCCCACCATGGCTAGATCTTATGTGGTTCGTAGGCTGGTTCAGTGCTCTGTGTGTTCTGCAGGTCTTCAGCCTCACAGCAAGTGCTCATAAAATCAGAACTCTTCCCCATGTATACCCCTATAGACTTTGGAGTACTAATGACTGAAACCAGTGCCAACGCCTCTGGTGCCTGATCCTCCTCTTCTCTGCCCACCTCTTTCTGTCTTCTTCACCCTCTCTACAAATGCTCCAAAAAGCAGATTTTAACAGGGCGTCAGTGCAAGGGCATAATTGATGTCAGGATTAGGGCCCAAATCTCAGTCTTAACTCAAGGAATCTGCTCAGTACTTTTGATTCTCAAACACATGGTCCAACAGAGTCTTTATTCAGCCTAACTAATGCCAGGCATGCAAGTGCTCCGGCCCCCAATACTAACTATTCCCAAGCCTAGCCAGGTAACAGTCCACTGGCTGGCTTCTCACTCTTAAAGTACTGGCTCAACACTCTACTTGCCTTCAGATAACTATTGTTTCTCCTCTACCAGGCTTGCAAACAGACCTATGTTATTTACCATATACAGGTAGCAACTATCCTGGAAGATCTTGTCTCTGTTCCAGTCTCTCTGTCTTAGAGACTATGTAAGCTTTAAGCTGTTCAGGCCCTTAAGCTGCAGCTCCTTCCTCCTTGGCTAGGGATGGGCAAACGCGGTTCGGAAGTTCGGAGTTTGGACTGAACTCAATCTGTTTGGTTGACCGAACCGAACGTCTGAACTAAACTTGAATTTCAAACCAAACCGAACCGAATTTCCGAACTCCGTTCTGTTCGCCCATCCCTAGTGGCAACACACACAAAAAAACCTGGTTTTGAATGAGTTCGGAATTCGACTGAACTCGGTCTGTTCGCTCGACCGAACCGAACTTCCGAACCGAACTTGAATTTCAAACCGAACTGAACCGAACCGAATTTCCAAACTCGAATTTCAAACTGAACTGAACCGAACCAAATTTCCGAACTCCGTTCTGTTCGCCCATCCCTATCCTTTGCCTCCAGACACAGACTGTTATCTTGTTGTCATCCTGTTTTCTCTTATATAAGTGGGAAGTTCTCTGGCTCCTTCAGGGTTAAAGGGCCAGAAGTCTCCCTCTCTTCATTATGCTGCTATTTGGTGTTATTAGTTTGGACTGAGCTGGCTTTTCCACACACCACTCTGTCAGCATCCAGCCTGCCCCATACGTTCATGCTGGCACGCAGACTTTCTTAAAGGAGTAGCAGCTGCATTAGGCTCCACTCTGCCACACAGATCTCTACATCTAGTAAAACCTCTGTAATTAAAACAGAAACAATACCTGAAACTGATTTCAAGTAATGTGTACGTCTGCTGTTAAAATCATGAATTATACATTGTTTATAAAATCAGGACCCTTTATCCAATCTTTCTGTAATTTGGCAGGGATGATCTCTTACATGAGGGTTACAAAGAACCCACATTTCATCCAAATTGGATGGAAAACAAAGATATTACAGCTGAAAATGTGTGAACAAACGAGGAACCTTAAATTGCTTATAACATCAGAACACTTCATCCAATCTTCATGAAATTTTGCATGGATTATGACTTAGGTGAAGGGTACAATCTTTCCAAATGCCAAGCAAAGTGGACAAAAAATGAATTTTTCTCATGAAACCAATGGAAAACAAAAATGAAACTTACAAATGAAAATGAAAATTCTCAATTACAAAAATGAAAAATGAAAATGTTAATAATGGAAACAAAAACAAAAAATGAATTTGGTTCGTGGTGTCCACCTCTACAGTTGTTAGTGGGGAAGGGGGATGGGACCTGCCACTCACCTATGCACTCTCATGCAGACCTAGTGTACCCAAGCTCTGACCAGTAGCGAACTGGAATAAATGCTGGTCAGGATAGTATGTGGGCCTGTGAAGTCTCACAGAGACTAGGCCCCTATCATCATAGGGCACAGAGCAAGGTGGAAGGTCGAAGTCTGTTGGTTTCCCTAGTAGATCCCACTCACGCATGTTCACGCAGTGATGGGGGCACAGGAAAGGCAGTGCGATTTGGTGTGGAAAGAGAGGCGGGGGTCCTAGCATCGCAAGGGAGGAAGATGGATGGGCACACTCGCTGGAAGGGGAAGGAAGCCCCGTGGGGGGGGAGAGGGGGAGGGCGCCCAGGCACTCACCCATCACCCGCCTTCCATGCCCCACTCGTACACCTCAAGGGAAGGAAAAATCCCAGAACCCAGTCGCAACAATATGCACCTACGAAATAGCACAAGCACAAGAGAAGTATACACAGTAATCCAACACAAACACAAACCACGCAGTAAACACAATAAAAAAGGAACACTTAGCTCTCAGATAGGGGCCAGCTTCTCACTCTGATTACCGGCACTGTCTGAGGTTTAGCACCGGTTTTTTATTCTTGAAGCCCTGCCTCCTGATGCGCCCTGAGTCGTGCAGAACGCCACAACAGCCCAGTCCCTGACCCCATGCTTGGCGCTGCACCTGGAAGTGCAGGTGCGCTGCTGTCAGATGGACCGGGTGCTATATAGCAACTGGTAAAAAAGGTGGCGTTGAGGGAGCTGTGGTCATCGGCACTGCGGGGGCGGTTGGAGTGACGTCGGGAAGGGGGCGGGGCCTGAGGTGCCTCCCCCTGACAATAGGAGTGTTCAGATCACACTGTTTCAGAGCTGAAGCATTGAAAGAAACTAAAAGGGGGTGGTTCACTGCTTTGCTGCACCCTCGGTGAAGCCAGTCCCTGTCCAAGAGGGATTCAGCTGTCCCTGTCCAAGAGGGATTCAGCTGCTGATTTGCACCCTGGGTGAAGCCAGTCCCTGTCCAAGAGGGATTCAGCTGTCCCTGTCCAAGAGGGGTTCATCTGCCTTTCTGCACCTTGGTGAAGCCTATCCCTGTCCAAGAGGGATTAAGCTGCCTTTCCTTCACCTTGATGAAGCAGGCCCCTTTCAATTCCCCGGGATCAAGTGGAAATACTACTGTTTGAGAGGGTGGGGAATTACTCCTCTTCTATTTATAGTAATGAGTCTTTTGTTCAATCAAATAGGCATTTATTCAATAATATCAGAACATTTGGCATACCAATTATCAAAGAGACACTTGCATCCAACATTTGCCCTCACCTGCTCTGACTACTTCAAATACATACAAAAGCACATATTCTTACGTGATCAGAGGTAAACGGTCTGGTTCCATAAGGAAGGCAGTCAGGGGGCCCAAACGGTGCTGAGAGAGAGAAAGCCTAACTGCCAGGCACGTTGCAGGACTTCCTAGAGAGAGAGGTCCCAGTGTGGGCAAAATCACAAAACCTGTCGGCGCTCTGATAAGAGCTAGCGAGCGAGTACCATGAAAGGCATAGAACAGATCCAGAGGCTGCCCTTATATACAAGTTTCCCTTATTACTTATCCATGTTAAGGGGCTGTCTGCCTCTTACTTCAGAATGTTCCGCCTTATGGCTATTCACCATTGGGGCTTTTTCTGCTTAGTCAGTGGGGGCCTGCCCTGACCGATAGGGTCTGGTCCACCCCTCCCTCTGACCCTTTGGCCCTGGGTTAGCCCACATTCTTTTAAGAGGCATCTGATTATCAGATAAGGCCATTTCTGCTCGCTCTTACAGTTTGACTCTGGTATCAGGTCCTGACCTTCCCTTTGTCTCTCGATGTTCTTGTGAATTATTGTTTGGGAACACAGGGTTTCTGCTCTTCTCTTGCCTAATTTCTAACATTCTACATAGTCCTAAATAGCAGCTACAATGGTCTTCACAAAAGTTACATTCACAGTGTTACAGTCTGATACTTCCAGTGTATATTTTTAGTTACACTTCAAGAAGAGTGAGTTACAGTAACATTCAATGTCTGTTCTGGCACATTTGGGTCAGAAGAAGCACTTCTGATGCAGTCACATTGTAGCAGGGAAATTAGCATCTTATTTAGGCCTAATCTATATCGTAACAGCATCATGTAGAAGTGTCCATGAAAGTGCAAAGGCTGTTGTTAGAAAAACCAGCTACAGCAGTGTTAGTGGAACTCACACACTTAATGATGTTGAGGAGAGCCAGTTTGGTCTAGTGACATGGGAACTCAGGAAACATATGGTTTAGCTTACATGTGCTGTGAAACTAAAAGGGGAATGTGGGGTGTAGGAGACCATCTGGTTGCATAGCACTTTCTCTAACTTAACCTTCACACTCCTCATCCCCTCCAACCTGGATCACAGCACCCTCTCTGGGAATCAAACAGAGCCTAGAAGGGCAGGACAGATAGGTGGGATCTGGGGATGTGCCCAAGTGATGGGGTCAGAGTGCATAGCCTCTCAGACTATCCTGATTGCTTCCCTGGCAGTGCCACAAATCCACTGCATGATTTTAGGCTTGCCAGTTCCCTGCACATAGGCTTCTCCTTCATATGTCTCCTGACTCCCTTTGTCTATTTTGATTGCAAATGCTTAGGGGTATGAGTATTTCTGGTGAATGGTACCTGTGTCTGATTTAGGTAACAGAGTTCACATCAGAATTATAACCTTAGCTTGTGACTTCCACAGTTTTTAATGTGGGTGGACTGATGTATTCAGTGGTTCATCTTCTCTTGAACTGCACTTGACTTTCACTGTAACAGAAAAGTTTTTTGTTGGGGGATTTCCTGTTATTTGTGGCCCCTGGCTCCAAGGCTCCTGCTGTATGTGCAATGTTGCAGAAAGCTTGAGCAATGATGACCTCTTTCTTGGCCAAATTCACAAAGGTTTTCCCAGAACAGAAATGGCTGTTGGGATAGCTCCCTGGACATTCCTTTTCTGTAGCTTGTGAGGAAAACTCCAGTCCTCGGTTCGCAGGAAATCAAAGGTGTTCATAATGACTGTGGGCCCGGGGCCTGTGCAGAGAAATCCTACAAGGGTCCCATGCTAGGAGGTGCCCTACCATTCTGCACTCACTATGTGGTTAGTGCACTAAAAGACCCTGGTGAGTCTCCTAGGTCACTGCTTGCACTGATACCTGCAGGTGAGGGCAGAGACCATGGTGGGACCAGTCTTTAGTCTGACTGCACCACTCACATATGCCTAAAGATGCCCATTCAGCAAATAATTCCTTGGCTGCATCCTCACCTCTGGTTGGCTCTAACTTTGAACCAGCTTCAGCTCTGTGATCTAATCTTGCTCTGCTGGCTGGTGACTGAGATCCAGGTCCCATCATGGTAGAACTGAGCATACAGTACCATTCCCAGAGCACATACAGACTAAACAGAAAAGACAAGCAGAGGACAAACAGGGGAATAGAGGCACCAAACCCCAGAGCTCCTTGCCCAGGGACACATGACAGCTGAGCGACAAAGTCAGGAATCAGTGCCAGGTCTCCTGCGTGTTAACCTGGGATCCACTAGATGATGTTTCCCCATAGCTAAAATGCTCTTTACTTAGGGCACAAGAAAGAGTCTTGGAGCCAGAGTTTCTACTTTACAGAGTCATTCACTTTCAGCAGGCTAGACTTGTTAATTATTAACTACTCTGTGGAAATGCCATGCATTAGATTGGTGAGGTAGTTAACAACCCCATCTCCTCCTGCCTATGGACATACCGCTGCGTTCAGATTCCTCTCTCCAGTTAAAAGACCCTGGAGTGAGAATTAGGCCCATAAACTATTTTCCAGATGAGTGACTTTTAATGGGCTCTCCAGATTTGTTCTGTGCATCCTGTGAGTGCCTAGATATGAGAAGAAGAGGAAAAGAGTGAGGCAGAGCAATTTCTTTCTGCTGTAAGGAGTATTATGAATCTGAACTGAGCTGGGCTAGTGCAGTTACTGCTGCCATAAAGCTTGGTAGAGTTTCTAGCTCCTATCTCACAAATGTGCGCTATATGACTAATAATAAGGTGCACTATATGACTAATAAGGAAAGGTGAAGCTCATTGTATTTACAGAACTCGTTTGAACAGCCACTGTCTAGAGAAAGCAGCTAGAAATGTATTTCCTGGAGAGCCTTAGAGAGGATCCTCAACACCAGTCACCTACATGCCTCCCTAGTGAAACCTTTTGTGCATCTCACCTCACAATCATTAGAGGACATCCCTGCAAGGTAGGCACATGTTGTCCTCATTTTACAGATAAAGAAGCAAGACACAGCAGTTGTGACTAAAGTCCACTCAGGAAATCTGTAGCAGTCCTCTTGACTAAACTTTCCACCATAAACAGACACAGAAATGTCCTGACTACAGGACTCATATTTTATCATCACATGTAACATCACCCACTTGTTTTATTTGTTAAGATCCCACTTGTATCATGAAACATCCATCATTTAATGAGAAAGTCATGTGTTGGAGGCTCCTCAAACATCTGGAGCTACCAACACACATCTCCTTACACATAGCCTATGATATGTTTAGATAAGCTCCTTCATAAAAATGATCAGGTGTCAGACCGAGGGCTGAAACTAGAATCCAATTAGATTCTCGTGAGATATCTCATGAGATTTCAGCTGAGACTGAGATCTCACTGAGATCAGCAGAACAGGGGTATGGAGACCCAGCAGCTGAACCAGTCCTGATGAGTATATCGTATACTGGGCCTAGCCAGGGTTTTCAAAAGTCCCTTCCTGGGTCTTTTCTGAGGAGGGCCATTCTAGAGATTCTAACTTTTCTCAGTGATCATACAGGCAATTCTTGGCTTATTCTCATTTGTAGGAACAAGTCAAGAACCGTGATTCTCGTCAAGAAAAGTGAAAATTGCAAAATTGAGTTTCAGTCCTAGTCAGGACCTGGGTCTTCAATCCTCAACCATGGGACTTCTGACACAGTACCTGGCTCAAGTCCTACCTGGATGGTTCCATAAGGCCCGTTGGCAGTTCAGTTTTTTTTTTTTTAGCTTAATGAAGCATTGGCCTCATGCTACTTCACTGACTTCACTAAGTTGGGAGTAGAATTTGGCCTCCAATCAGGGAGGTCCTGAATTGGCCCTGTCTATTGCTGGAGCAGGACAACGTACTCCTGCATGATGTCAAGGGCTTTACCTTTCGTTGTTTTGCAGCACAGGTCTCACCCTTGCTGCTGCCTATACTCCTCCTCCAGCACTGGCTTTGGTTCCTGCTTTCTGGGTTTCTACCTTGTGTACCTCAAATTCCCAGATCTCAGTTCCTGATACCAGCCCTGGCACTTCAGTTTCCTCTGGCCACCCAGGTTGTAACAGCTCCAGAACAAAAATAGCCCCTGTGAACCTGTTGAACAGAGTGGTGGTTATCATCCAGGGGCTGGCTGAATCATTGGAAAACTAGTGACATATTTGGACACCAGGGCACTGGACTTTTTGACTAGAGCTAAAACGAGAATAAAAATTAATCTAATGAGATTTTCATGAGACTCGAGAACCAGCAGTGAGATCTTGAGAATATCTCGCAAAATTCTTAAAAAACAAATAAACAAAAACAACACCTTGCACATGTGCAAAAGGCTGCTGCAGTTGTTCTGCACATGCATGACTCTTTTCTAAGTTGGCACGGGCTGTGATGGTGCCATTTTGGAAAAAGGCAGATCATCTGCACATACAGAACTGGCTGCCCTTTTTCGAAATGGCACCAACGTGACCCACACTATATTGGAAAAGGACCATACATGCACAGAATGGCCGCAGTGGCCATTTTGCACATGCACAGAGCATTTATATATATATATATATATATATATATATATATATATATATAAATATTGCAATAACGATGTCAAGAATGGTTGATTCTTGAATTGTTCTCAATCTCAAAAATCTCATCAAGAGCCTGCTCTTGATGATTTTTTTAAAGATATGTGAGATTGAGTTTCAGCCTTACCTTTGACCCAGGGTGCTTGCTGGTGCAACCAAGGACCCAGCAGACTCTGGTTCCTTCCACTGCATTTTCACTGCCAGATGAAGCACCCCAGATTCTGGTTCAAGTGCCCACTGTACCTGGTGACTCGGTGTGGCCTGTGCTGCATGCTTCACTCACCCGGGTGGCACCCCAGACCCTGACACCACACCAGTCCTGGACAAAGTGCCAAGTACATCTGAATTATCCTCAGCACTCCATGCATCCAGTGCATCTGCCCAGACTCATTTGCCTCCTGCCTGTGCCAGGCCTGATCACCACTAGGAATGTGTGAACACGGTTCAGAAGTTCAGAGTTCGGACCTAACTCAATCTGTTTGGATGACAGAACGGAACTTCCGAACTGAACCCGAACTGACCGAACTGAAATCGATCAGAACTCTAAAATGACAGAACAGTTCGTTTGGGTGAGGTCGGGCAGGAAAAATGTGACTGGAAAGCCCAAGGAGGGGGAGGCAGCTAAGGAGCAGACTTCCTGGCACCAGGGATGGAGAGGTTTGGAGTAGCAGTCAACCTGCCCAATCACCATCCCTTTTCTTCTCAGAACAATGGCTTTGCCATCTGCGATTGGACATGGGGGAAGGAGGGGCTAGGCTGCACAGAGCCAATGGGGGCTTGTGGTAAGGCAGGCACAACAAGTAACAAAAGTCATTGCCCTCCCCACTTCCAACAGTTTCTGAGCTAGCCACTGATCCTGTCAGCAGGCATTTTCAGAAGTCTCCTTCTCCTAGCAGTTTGTGTTCCTCCCAGTTCATTTCCATCCTCCTCCTATTTCACCCATCCCACACATTTACCTCCCTAGTATCATTTATTTAGATTAGATAGATTTAGGTGTTATTTTTATTTTTTACCCATTCCTGTGTTCTTTCTCTCTACCCTTCAGTGAATCCTCCCCCTCCTCCGACTATATATTCCATCCCTGATTCCCTTCCCATGTTTTTGGATTTATTTAGAGTTAGCGATGGGCAAACGCAGTTCAGAAGTTCGGGGTTCGGCCTGAACTCGGCCTGTTTGGATGACCGAACCCGAACCCAAATCTGAACACGAACTGACCGAACCGAACTCAAGTCCAAACGTCAAAATGACTGAACAGTTCGGTCAGTTCAGATCGTGTTCGGGTGAGTTCGGGTGGCTAAAACGTGGTATCAGTGTCAGTTCACTGGAAGGCCAAATGTGGCAGGGAGGGGGAGTCAGCTGACTCAGCTGAGGAGCAGACTTCCAGGCACCGGGGTTGGAGGTTGGAGACTGACTTGGAGTAGCAGCCAGCCTGTCCAATCTCCATCACTTTTTGCCTCAGACCACTGGCTTGGCAGTCTGCGATTGGCCACGGGCTAGGCTGCATGGAACAAATGGGGCTTGCGGTGAGGTGGGCGCAGCAAGAAACAAAACTGTCTGCCTTCTCCCTTCCCAACATCTTCTGAGCTAGTCACTGTTCCTGAACAGCAGGCGTTTCAGAAGACTCCCACTTTCTCAGCAGTATTTGTTCCTTCCTATTCCTAATCCATTCCCATCCTCCTACTATTTCACCCATCCAACCCATCAACCCCATATTATTCTCATTTATTTAGCTTATCTTCAATAGATTGAGTTGTTATTTTTTGTTTTTACCCCCATGTGTTCCCTGTGTTCAGTCTTCCTTCCTCCCTCCCCCCTCCATTGAATCCTTTCCCTCTCCCATTCCATCCCTAATTCTCTTCCCCTGTTTTTTCATTTAGAGAAGGATTATTAGATTGATTTAGGTTTCATTTATGTTTTGTACCCCTACTTGTGTTGTTTGTGTTGTTTGTGATTCCCCCCATCCCATAGATAGATAGATATATAGATAGATAGATGTAGGAGTTAGCTTAGTGATAGAGATAACGTTTAGTAATTTAGTTTTAGTGTTTGTAGGAGTAGTCCTGTGTACTTATTAATCCATTTAGTTCATTGCATTTATATATATATAAATTTATATATATATATATATATATTTATATAAATATATAAATTATATATATATAAATGCAATGAACTAAATGGATTAATAAGTACACAGGACTACTCCTACAAACACTAAAACTAAATATATATATATATTTATATAAGCGTAGATATAGTGTAGATATAATGGGGTACGTGCCAGAGGTGGGAGGGGCCGTACCAGGGGAGCAGCAGCAGACAGCAACAGTAGCCAGAGGCAGAGCACATCACCTCCCTCCCCCACCCCCCAACCTCAGCAGGCTTGCTTTAGGGCAACAGGCTTCAGCAGCTTAGCGGAGTGCCCTCCTCCACTGCCATGTAGGGCACTGGAAGGCCTGCAGGAATTAAGGCTGCATCTGTCTCTGCTGCTGGTGATTCTGGAGCAGGTGCTGGGGCTGCTTCTGATGTTCCCCCAGGGCCACCAATGTCCCCCACTGTCGAGGCGATCCCCAGCAGTCCAGAGCTGGTTGATCCCACCTTGACTGATAGAGGCAGGGTCCGATCCCCAGGCAATGTCAATAGGGAGATGAGCAGGAGCATCAGCAGCAGCACTAGCAGCTACAGAGGGTAGCACAGGGAGAGTGCCAGCAGCATGGTGGGCACGGGCAGTCTAGCCTTAGGGTCCCAGTACTCCCCTTCATGGGACATCACCGTGATCACGGACAGTGAGGAAGAGGCAGACACTAGTGCCATAGAGAAGATGTCTGTACCTGAGGCAATGTCTGACCCTCCTCCCAGAGTTGTGTCGCCAGTGCCATGAAGTTCTCCCAGCAGCACTGGCAGCGGTGTGTCCACCAGGGTGGGCAAGAAGGCAGGAAGGGGAAAAAAATCCTAAGTATGAGATCATTTTAAGCAGGTGTGGGCAGAAGATCCCAGAGAGGTGCATTGCACAATGGTGGCGAAGCGTGGACAGGTGCTTGCCAACCTTGGCACAACTATAATGGCGAGACACCTCAAGGCATGCCACAGTTCTCTATTGCTTAGCGGGAAGGCAGGGGAAGTGAATGCCAGCGGGCTCCCAACTGCAGTGGCCAGTCAACTGGCGTCCTGCACCAACTGCTGCTGCCTCTAGCAGCAGAAGCAGTATGGGGGCAGAACAGCAGCAGGAGCCTCCCCAACAGCACCATCAGTCCACCATGGAGGAGCTGGGGTGGGGGGATCTGACCAGGCCATCGTCAGGGCGCCATGGCACTGGCTTCCAAGAGAAAGTCAAGTACCTGTTGGCATAAATGATTGGCCTAGATGTCCAGCCCTTGTCACTTGTGGAAGACAAGGGCTTCCAGCAACTGATTGGGTTCCTGGCCCCCAACTTTATGATGCCTTCTCGCTACTCCCTGAGTAGTCTGGGGTGCCACAGCTCTACAGGGCTTTGAAGGAGCGGGTGAGGGAGCTGCTGGCAGGGGATGAGGGGGGCCATGGTCCATTTCACCACTGACCTGTGGTCTGCCAGAAACGCCCAGCATGCCTACCTGGCAATGACTGCACACTGGTGGCAAGACCCAGAGGCAGTGCTTGGCAGTGGCAGGAGGGGACCTGAAGCAAGGTATAGGTGGGACTTGCTTCAGGCCCAAGTCATGGACAGCTCCCATACCTCGAGGAACCTCGAGGCAGCCCTGGCCACCATGGTGAGGGAGTGGATCATGCCAGGCATGGCCTTAACCAAGGTGTGTGTGGTGACCGATAACACAGTCAACATCTTGAGGGCAGTTCATGAGGGGGGGGGCTTCACTAGCATCCCTTGTGCTGCACACAACCTTCACCTGGTGGTCAGGGATGCTCTGGGCTTGGGGGAGAATGGGATTGGGGCAGGCACCCTTAGCACCCTGATTGAGCGGGGGAGGAAGCTGGCTGGTTTCTTTAACTGGTGCATGAAGGGCAGCGACCTCCTCCAGGTGAAACAGGCTGATCAGGGCTCCTCAGTGCACCAGCTGGTGCAGGATATGTCCACCTGGTGGAATTTGACCTTCCTTATGCTCAGGGCCCCGATTCTTCTGCAAAATATTTTCCAAAATTCTGCGACCCAAAATGGAAAATTCTGCGACCCATATGGCAAAATTCTGCGACTTACATGGCAAAGCAGGAAACCCACCCAGAAAAACCACATGGCAAAGCAGGAAACCCACCCACAAAAACACATGGCAAAGTGTGTTTTTGCCATGTTACACACACATTACACACACAAACTGTAAAATGCAGAGCGTGCAGCGGGACCCCCTCCCCCCCAAACTGTAAAATGCAGAGCGTGCAGTGGGACCCCCCCCCCCCCAAACTGTAAAATGCAGAGCGTGCAGCGGGACCCCCCCCAAACTGTAAAATGCAGAGTGCGCAGCGACCCCCCCAGGAGAACACCCCCCCCAACCACCTACTTACCTTATGCTGGAGCGGCGTCGATCCCTCGAGCGACTGGAGAAGCAGCAGCTGGAGGTTGGGCTGGAGTCCTTCAGTGGCGGCAGCAGCAGCAGCGGCGATCCCGGAGCGGCCGGAGAAGCGGCGGCTGGAGTCGGGTCCCTTGGCGGCAGCGGCGGTCTCAAGTGAATTCCGGACCATAAGTGACATGTGCTGATGTGATCTGCTTTATAAAGGCTGCCAAGCCCCTGATTGGCTTGTGACCTGAATAAAGCAGGTCCTGGATTGACTCACCGCCAAGGAAGGGAAATTCCGCGGGGATTTTCCCAGTTTCTGCGATAATCCTGCCTAGGACAGGATTATGAAAAAATTCCGCGAATCGCAGAAGCGCAGAAGACTCGGGGCCCTGCTTATGCTCAGGCAGCTTCTTGAGAAGAAAACCACCTTGCATCTGGTGCAACTGGTTACTGACAGCGTGGCACCTCCACGGTACAATGGGGCAGAATGGGAGCTCCTGGCCCACACGGTCTTCATTTTGAGATCATTCCTGGCCGTGACAGAGACCATAAACTTGTCCATGGCCACCTTCAGCCAGGTGACCCCTCTGGTCCAGAGACTCCTCAGGAAGCTGGAGGAAATTCTCCAGGGACGGGATTGTGGCCCTCAGGGCAGGAAGCTGGCCGATGAGGGGGTTGTCGTGGTGCGGCAGCTTAAGGGAGGGCTAAAGCCACGTTTTGATGAGCTCCTGTGGCGGGCAGAATACATGTTGTGGGGGGGCAGGAACCTAATCAGCTGCTAGAAGCCCTTGTCCTCTACAATTGAGGAGGGCTGCCTATCCAGCATGCAATCATTTTGGCCAACAGGCACCTGGATTTCTCTGGATGGCCACTCCGCCCTCCAGCTGCCGATGGCCTTGGCAGCTGCCCCTACCCCAGCTCCTCCATGGTGGACTGACGCTGCTGGCGAGGCTCCTGCTGCTGTTCTTCCCCCTGATCCTGCTAGTAGAGGCAGCAGTTGGTGCAGGATGCTTGCCCGCTGAAGGAGCCGGGTGACTGGCTGCTGCATTCGGGAACCCACTGGCATCCACTTCCCCTTCCTTTCCACTTAGCAGCAGTGCACTGTGGCATGATTTCAGGTGCCTCGATATTACTGTTGTCCCAAGGCTGGCGAGCGCCTGCCCATGCTTCACCAGCTTATTGCACAAAGTGCACTGCACCTCTCTGGGATCATCTGCCCGCACCAGCATTAAATGTTCCCAGACAGAGGAATTTCCCCCCTCTAGCCTTCTGGCTTGCCCCCGGTGACACACTGCTGCCAGCGCTGCTGGGAGGGGCAGAACTTGGTGGCACTGGTGACACAGATCTGGGAGGTGACTCAGCTTTCACCTCAGCTACAAACATCTCCTCTTCGGCACCAGTGTCTGCCTCTGACTCACTGTCCGTGATCATGGTGATGTCCTGTGAAGGGGAGTACTGGGACCCTGAGGCTAGACTGCCCATGCCCACCATGCTGCTGACACTCTCCCTGTGACCCCCTCTATAGCTGCTACTGCTGCTACTGCTGATGCTACTCCTCTCCCTACTGCCATTGCCCAGGGATCGGGTCCTGGCTCTAGCAGTCGGGGTGGGATTCACCAGCTCTGGACTGCTGGGGATCACCTCCACAATGGGGGACATTGGTGGCCCTGGAGGAACATCAGAAACAACAGCACCTTCTCCTGTAGCCACAATAAAGACAGTCTCAGCCTCATGTACTGCAGGCCTTCCAGTGCCCTGCGTGGCAATGGAGGACACTGCCAGGAGGCGACTCTGAGCCGCTGAAGCCTGTTGCCCTAAAGCAGGCCTGAGGAGTTTGGGGTGTGGTGATGTGCTCGGACTGCTGCTGTTGCCTGCTGCCATTCTGCAGGCACGGTCCCTACCACCACCTCTCCCATGTGCCCCATTGCCTGTCTTACGGGCAGCAGACCAACCTCTCCTACTTCCCTTCTCCATGTCTTCCAACTCAAACACACATAAAGATTATATATATCTTTATATATAAATATATATATTTACTCATTTTTTATCTAATATTATATCTATTGCTACACTAAATCTAACTGCTATTAACTATTCTAAAGCCTATGGAACTAATAATAAATGGAATATCCTAATAACTACAAAGGTCTTGTCCTACAAACACACTGTATATCTATCTATCGCTATAACTAAGCTAACTACTAGGGGTGGGACCCCGGGCCCAATACCGGCTACCGGATTTACCGGTTACCGGTTTCCCGAAAACCGGATTCCCAGTTTAAATCTGGTATACCGGTACCGGATTTATTGCATTGGTTTCGATGGGGCGCTCTGTCCCCATTGAAACCAATGAAATAAATTAAAATAAATTCCCTCCCCCTCCCAGGCTGCGCAGGTGGAAGGGGGGACACCCCCCCCC
>QEPC01008676.1:331209-344116 GCA_003113815.1 Sphenodon punctatus | reverse complement strand
AAAAATAACACCTAAATCTATCTAATATAATCTAAATAAATGATAATATGGAGGTAAATGGGTTGGATGGGTGAAATAGGAGGAGGATGGCAATGGATTGGGGAGCTGGGAACTGCTAGGAGAGGGAGCCTTCTGAAACGCCTGCTGTCAGGAACAGTGACTAGCTCAGAAGATGCTGGGAAGGGGAGAGGGCAATGTGTTTCATTACTTGCTGCGCCCGCCTCACCGCAGGTCCCATTGGCTCCATGCAGCCTAGCCCATGGCCAATCACAGACTGCGAAGCCAGTGGTCTGAGGAAAAAAGGGATGGTGATTGGGCAGGCTGGCTGATACTCCAAGCCTCTCCACCCCTGGTGCCTGGAAGTCTGCTCCTCAGCTGACTCTCACTCCCTTCCCCTTCTAGTGACACATTTTTGCCACCCGAACTCATCGAACTTGATCTGAACTGACCGAACTGTTCAGTTGTTTCGGAGTTCGGAATCAAGTTCGGTTTGGTCAGTTCAGGTTCGGGTTCAGTCATCTGAACAGACCAAATTTGGGCTGAACTCAAAACTTCTGAACCGCATTTGCACATCCCTAGTCATTCCACCATATCAAGAAGCAGCCACTCCAATCCCAGGACCCACCATCAGGGTTCTGGGGCCTGTGTTCCAGGCAGGGAGGGCTGTCCATCCACGTCATCTAGAAGCTGCCACACCAGCCCTAGGACCCACCGGTAGGATTCTGGGGCCGTCATTCCACTCAAAACGAGCTGTCATTCCACTGCATCACAGCCAGCCACTCCAGCCCCATTCTCACCCTCAGGGTTCTGGGGCCTATGTTCCAGGCAGGGAAAAGGCCCTGCCAGGGCTTGGTGACTGGCACTGCACACATAAAGGGCCGGGCATTGTAGGCTGGCATCCTACTCGCCAGATCTCAACCAACTTGACATTGGTCAAGTAGCCTTGCCCAGTGGTGATTCACGTGGCCAGCCAGCCAGCCAGCCACCACCTGCCATGATGGCGACTAGAAATGGAGAACCCAGCCAGCATAGAGCGAGCAGAATTGGGGTGACAAGCCTTTCCAGTCTCTGCTGCTGGTGCTGCCACTGCTGGGTCTCTTAAGTCCTGCCATGCTGCCATGGGCACACCTGGGGGGTCCCTGGAGCACCCCAAGCCTTGCGGCAGGTCCAAACTCTGCCAAAGGTTCGGGGGGGACCGAACTCTGCCGAACCGAACGACAACCCGAACTCAGTTTTCGACCCGATCGTCCAAACGTCCGAACATCTGAACCCTGTTCTGTTCGCACATCCCTAAATGTAACACCCATTTTATCAGTGTTAGTGACTGTGTGAAAAGGGCCATGGATGTGGATGGATGTATAATGAGAAATGCAGGTTGCAGGGTTGCTCTGAGCCAATGCAACTCTGCAACCTGTATTTCTCATAAGTGTCCTTTTAAATTTGCATATCTGCCCCCCCAAGATGACTGGGTTGCACTATGCACCCTCAGTCACTAGAGTCTAATTATGTTGCAGTGATGTCACTGAAAACAGAAACGAACCCAGTCACTAAGCCACATTGCCACCCATTCCACTTCCTCTCCGGCTCCCCATCCTCTCTGTTGTGTAGCACATTTCCTATTGTTTTATCCCTTCACACATGCACATGCTGTGGGACAAACCACTCTGATCTACACTTTCCTCCATGCAGAGAGGAGAGTATAAGTCCCATAGGCTTGGCATCTAACTATGCTGGGCAAGGAAAGAGGTTACTTATGCAGCCCCAGCTCCTCACTACATCTACATTGGTGCTAGCTCATCGCTATATCTCATCTGAATTGTTCTAACAAGTGGTATTTGCACCTTCTTGACAGCAGTTTGGGCAGCAAAGGCGCAGCCAGTGCCATACTCTAATGCACTGGCATGAGTAGCTGAAAGGGAAAGATGGGAAGGTTTTCTGTACTGTGAATATTGTGATCCCTGTACAGCCCATCTGTTTTCAAACACCTAAAGCACTTAGTTGTCTATGGTTTTAGAAAATAGCTTGTAAGAATTTAATTCCTTCAAAAATGCCACAGTTTCTTAATTGTGATGTGACAAAGCAAAATAGCTGTTTGTAGAAAGGAGATTTTCTTCCTTCTGGATCATAAATGGAATAGAAAAAAGTAGCCTTGAAGCAGACAGCTCCAGATAAGATTCATCCCCAGCTGACTGTAACACCCCCAAAAAAGGGTTGCAAGAATGGCAGGACTGGCAGATCGTGAAACATCCATAGCATGCAGGGCACCACTCTAATCATTTATTTTTAATGCCACACTGTCTTTAACTGTGTAGCTTCCTCCAGGGTGTTTGCTTTCAGACTGCAAGATAATTATGGCTCAGAAACTGGATTAATTATAGTAAACAGTCTGAAAACTGGAGGTCCCCATTTCCTCCCCTTTTCCTACCAGAATTCTTCATAGTTGCTTGTTAAAATGTGCAGTATCAATTAGGAGATCAATTTGGCAGAAGCCTCACCCCCACCCCCAAATTCACTGCAGTGGGGAGGAGCAAACCCCTAAAAGTACAGAAAGGAAGAATTGCCTATGGGTGAGGGCATTACTCAGGTAAAACAGCAAAAACCCAGAAATGGAGACTGACATGGGCACATTTATTTATTTATTAAAAGACTTCATATCCCACCCTTTGTATTCTTGTTGGTTTGTTATGGATGGACGCTAAACAGACAAATAAAATTTATTTATCATATCCCGCCCCTCCTGCCACAGGCAGCTCGGGGCGGCTTACAACAACATAAAAACAATTATAAAACCATAAAATTATAAAAACATACCACTCCCCTCCATCCCTCTCCTCCCTCACCCTCTACCCATCTCCCCCGCAAAATGCCTGATGGAACAGTCACGTCTTACAGCTTTTTCAAAAGAAGGGAAGGTCTGGGTCCAGATGCATCCCCACTGGAAGGGAGTTCCACAGCCTCAGTATGGCCACAAAGAACTCCCTCCACTGCGTGCCCCCCGGAAACTCGGGGGACCACAAGAAGGACATCCCAGGGGCCATTCTAGTACCTGGGGTGTGAGGCGGTCCCACAGATAGACAGGGCCCAGACCATTTAGGGCTTTATAGGTTAAAACCAACACCTTGAATTGGACTCTGAAGACTATTGGCAGCCAATGCAGAGAACGGAGTACTGGTGTAATGTGCTCCCGGCGGCCCAGTCCCACCAAAAGATGGACCACAACATTCTGCACCAGCTGCAGCTTCCAGGCCATCACCATGGGTAGCCCCACATAGAATGTGTTACCATAGTCTAGTCTCGAGGTGATGAAAGCATGGATGATGGTGGCCAGGTTGGAGTCTGAAACATACGGCCTAAGCCGACATACCAGATAGTTGGTGAAAGGCACCCCTTGCCACAGCCTCCACCTGAGCATCCAGGAGGAACTGCGCATTGAGAAGTACCCCCAGACTCCGCACCTGGGGAACAAATGGATGAAAGACCCCATCAGTGATTGGGGCCATTAACTCCATCACTTTACCCACCAACATCACATCCGTCTTGTCAGAATTCAGCTTCAGTCAATTAGCTCTCATCCAATCCCCCATAGCTGTCAGACACCGAGTAAGCATGGAGAATGCAGAGTCTGGGTCTGTTGAAAAAGAGGTATAGCTGGATGTCGTCAGCATATTGGTGGAACTGTACACCAAACCTCCTGATCACCTCACTGAGAGGCTGCATATATATGTTGAACAAGAGGGGAGACAACACTGAACGCTGCGGGACACCACATGAGAGATCTCGGTATGATGAATACATTGGTTGCTATGATTTATGCATGACTGCTGTCTTTTGAATGAAATTTGTTGGACATATCCAGCTCTCTACAGCAGGGGAAGGGAACTTTTTGTGTGACAATATTGATTTTTTTTAAAAAAAACAAACAAACCAAACCAGAAAGATATTACTATTAGCCTTCAGCACACAAAATTCTTATGTTTTATATCCAGAGTTATTTCAGTGTCGAAACAGAAGCATTGTCTGAGACAGCAGTAAAGAGGAATTTTCAGGGAGTGGGGATGGAACTGCAGGGACAGGAGTACAGAGAGATATAGGTGTGGTAAAGCAATATAGGGAAAACATTCTGGAAGAGAATGCATGGGTGCGTTGGTGGGTGGGTGCTCAGGGAAGGTAGGTTCCTGATCATGGATCTGGTCTTCAGATCGTATCCATAGGTGACTGGTAACTGTCAATAGTGGGGGGGGGGCCCAGGGGGGGAGGCATGGGACTGGGCAGGGGTTCTGTAGAGTTCTATAGGGCTTCCAAGAATCTGGAGGGCACATGACACCCCATGACACCCCTACGAGTCGCCTATGATCGTATCCCTTTTCTTGAGTGTGCACAATTATTTCTGCTGTCTTCACCCTGAACATGCTAATTCAGTGCTCAAGAATAGAGGTTGTATTCATTGGCCAGATACAGGAGCTGGAAAGGGGTCAGTCTGGGAGTTCCTCACCCCTGCACTACAGCTTTGTTTTACTTGCTTTTTGGATGGCTGCTTTCTTTTGCTAAGTGGGTAGCTAAATCAGATCTCATGGTCACTATTTCCAGTGTTGCCTGTTGTGATACCCCGAGGCCCGTGTCCTCCACTAGACTTGTCCCAGGTGGCCTGGCCCAGGTGGTGATTATTCTGGGAGGGTGATTACATCGGCCTTCCAGCACCCTGGAGACTGCCACTCTGGTTCATAAACTGGGGCTAGCCCTGCCTTCCCTTCCCTCCCCTTCTAGTCGAAGAGCCCATGACGGGTTTACTCTAGTCATAAGGTACAGAATTTCCAACCATTGACACAGATGGGCTTTTCTACATATATATCAGATATTTAAGTCTTATTAGGCAACTTGTGGGTGTTTAGGCTATAGGGCACCCCAAAATACCCCCAAAGGACCTTTAACGTACGTCATAAGGTGCATGGTTGAAACTTGTGACATTTTGTTCAGAAATGTGTCCTGATACATAAAATATAAAATCTGACAGAGTTATTATGGGCCCAACCCAAATCAGACCCTCTCAAAGTGCCCCCACCCCAAATACCGTCCATTTAAATTACTGGGTTCATGCCAAAAAACCAATGCTATTTTGTGTGGAAATCTGGCATAATATAATAAAATATTAATTCTGCCAGTGGTTTTTTTTTTTGTGGGGGGGGTGTCTTCCCCCCAATATGACATCCTTTTAAGGGGGGTCTTCCCCAGTCAGGCTATTTGTGCACCTTATAAGGTATATGATTGGAAACCTATGCATTTTGTGTCAAAACATTTTCTGTCACCTAAGGACTAACAAGATTTTAAAATGGATGATACCAAAATCAGATGCTCTCTAAGTGTACCCCACCCCACCCAATATCATGAGTTTACACCATAAGGTTTACAGCTGAAACCAATGGTACTGTTTATTGCAATATGCCTTGACACATTATGTGCAGACAATCTGACATGATTTGGGGGACCAAATTTGAAAGGCATGTGAAGGGAATATCCCACACAGCACTGGACATCTTCAGTTAAACTATCACACACAGAGAGCTCCCTTCCTCTTATATTATCTTTTGGTCAGTTTTATTCAAAATATATGAAGACAATTACATCAAGTAAACAGATTTAGTGAACAACTTTTACTCATTACTTGTGGTCAACCATTTCAAAAGCCACTTACAGATCTAACGGTGTAATGAACAGACGATGTACAACATTAGTAAATCAGTTTAAAACATTCTATTGAACAGCCAAAATGGACCCTCGGGTTTTTATGTAGAACAACGAAAAAGAATGTTATCTGTGACAGTGTCTTGACAAAAAACACAACCAATTCGCTTGAAAATGTTACACATCATCTTCAGATATAGCATTTTCATCATCATCACTCCCAGGATCTGCCATCTCAATGTCACTACTCTCATCCTCCTCTGCAGTACTTACACACCTTCCAATGTCATCTCTAAGAAGAATGTCCTCAAGTGATGATGGGGGTTTGCTCTCCTTTAATCCAGCGAGGAACATATTTTCCATCAGCTAGTTCCCAGCCATTTTGTTCTGGAGGGAAAATTAGTAGGTAAGTGCGAACGTGGTTTGGGCAATAGGAGTTTGGACAGAACTCAGCCCGTTCTGATGACTAAACTGAACTCAATCCGAACTCAAAAACAACTGAACAGTTCGGCCGCGTTCGGAGGAGTTTGGAGGAGTTTGGGTGAGAAAAATATGACTCTGGGTAGTCCCAGGGTGGTGGGGAGGCAGCTGAGGAGCAGACTTCCTGGCACCAGGGGTGGAGAGGCTTGGAGCAGCAGCCAGCCTGCCCAATCACCATCCCTCTTTTGCTCAGACCACTGGCTTCTCAATCTGTGATTGGAATGGGGCTAGACTGCACAGAGCCAATGGGGCTTGTGGTAAGGTGGGCACAGCAAATAACAAAAGTAATTGTCCTCCCCCCTTCCAATTTCTTCTGAACTACCCACTGATCCTGTCAGCAGGCATTTTCAGAAGTCCCCCACTTCCAGCAGTTTGTCTTCCTAATCCATTGCCATCCTCCTCCTATTTCACCCATTCCCACACATTTACCTCCATAGTTTCATTTATTTATATTAGATTAGATAGATTTAGGTGTAATTTTTATTTTTAACCCTTCCTGTGTTCTTTCTCCTTACCCTCCACTGAATCCTTCCCTCCTCCCTGTATATATTCCATCGCTGATTCCCTTCCCCCTTTTTTGGCTTTATTTAGAGTAGCATTAGATTGATTTAGCTTTCATTTCCATTTTGTACCCCTCCCTGTGTTGTTTGTTGTGAGCTGTCTGTGTTCCCCCCCATCCCTGTGGGTAGATAGATAGATAGATAGATAGATAGATAGATGTAGGAGTTAGCTTAGGTGATCTTTCTATGAGCTGAACACACCTCTCCACTCGAGAGCTTCAAAGGGACCAAGCAACAAATATAACCTACCAAGTAATATATATTGCAACTCTGCTTCCCAAGGTTTCCCCCCATCCGGTGATCTGTCTGTGAGAGTGGGCAGTGCTCCTGCCGATGCCCGCTTATGACTCTGCCAGTCTGCCACAGCCTCTCCCTCTCTCTGGCACACCTACACAGGCACAAGACCTGCCCCTCCTGGGGCACTGTCTACAAGTTGAGACCCTGCTGATATATTTTAGGACTAATACGATCCATGTGCTGCTGCTGCTGTCAGGTAGGAATCTGACAAGTTATGTATACAATGAGATTCTTCCACCCGCCAGAAGCAGCACAGAGGGATAAAAGATTGGACTGGTCAAACTGAGCTGGTAACAAATATAACATTTGACTTTTATAAAAACTTTTAAAACAACTTTACAATTTTTGATAATTTTAAAAAAACCCAAACATTAATATAAAATGAAAGGAAAATATATTAAGGGTCTGTGGGCCTGTCCCCCGGGACTTGGGGAAAAGGAGACAGTGTTGCGCGGTACCGAGGGGCAGGCACATCGTCCACCTCGTACCCATGTAGCCTGGCAAAGTCCAGGGACCCCTTCATGGATGTCTTCCAAGTTATAACCGACTGGCAGAATAGTTTGAGGGCATCCTTCTCAGTGAAGAGGTACTCTCAGTACACCTCCGCCTGGTGCTCCCTTACTTGGAGCTCCTCGAACCGCTTCACCAGCCGGTCCTCCATATTTCGGGCGTGGACCCTGAGCCCATCCATATATATTTTTTGGGGCCCCTTCAGTTCGGCCCAAAATTCCCTGGCCTCGTGGGTCTCCTCACAGGGGGCTGGAGACTCCTCATTGGAGCTGGAGGGGGAAGGGCTGCGATGGTGGCGCTTCTGCCATGCCTTCCCCCCTTCCTTAGGGCGAAGTTCCTCCACAGCATCCCTGCGCCCCGACCAAGACACATCCCACCGAGTCACCTCAGTGAGGTGGATGTTCTCAACATGGGCTATCATTCCTGATGTGGTCCCCCGTGACCCGCTTTTTATCTTGTTGTCACAGATCTAAAGAACATAAAAAGATAGGAACATAAGAAGTGCCATACTGTGTCAGACCAATGGTCTATCAAGCCCTGACTGCATTCTGTCTCCAAAAGTGGGTGGCTGGCCAATCTCTATCCCTGCAGGCGACTTCCTAAGAGGTCATAGGGCAATCCATTCGCTGTTGTTCCAGCCCCCGTGCCTTACCTTGCATTCTTTGAATCCATCCTTGGGGGTGTAGAAATATTTCCACACCACGGACCTCATGGGCCTGGTTTTGGGTGGCTCCTGCAGCTGTGACCTCCACTGTGATGGGGTTCTGGCACCAGTGGTGTCCTCATCACCACCCTCTCTGAAACAGGAACACATAAACAACACCTACATAATATCATGCATTCATGGTGATGTCTCTAGTTCTTCCATGAGTAATACCCATTCTCCCACACCAAGTGGATGGAGTGCTGCCTACTCACCTCTTTCCCTTTCTCCCACATACACCGCCACCACCTGTGGTGCTGTAGTGTCTTCAAGTTGAGAGTCTAGCTGCTGCTACTGCTGCTGCTGAAAGAGCCCACCTCTCTCTCTGGTAGACTCATAAATAAGATATGTGCAAATCCTGCCCTTCTTGGGGTATCACTGTTGGCAAATTGAGACCCTGGCTGGCACGTGTCTGGGTGGGTGCTGCGGCTCATGCCTGACTGCTGGAAGAGCCCCCCCGCCGGCAGACCCATAAATAAGACACGTGCAAATCCTGCCCATCCACTGCCACCCACTGATGCCCACTGTTTGTACTTGACTGCCCACCACCCACCCACCTGCATGCCAGTGAGCTCGCTCTAAAGGATAGTATTCTTCTTCTCCTCAAAGTTATATGAAACAATAAACAAAAATAAATTTTACAAACCTGGCAGCAGTGGCACCTCCTCTGCCCTCTTCCTCCTCTGGTGAGGAGTCAACCTCCACTACCTCACCAGATGGACCAGGTTCCACTTCTTCCTCCTCCATCACCTTGACCTTCCTCAACTTCATTTTTTTTTCCCTTTCCATCATTCACCACACACCACAAGCCACACACACACAAAAACAGCCATAACACACACACACACACACACACACACGCACACACACACACACACACACACACACTACCAATTTTTCACACAATCCAGACAGACACCACAAGCCACAAGCCAGACAGAACACATGCATTCAAAATACCATTTCCAATTTCCAGTTTTGGGCACGTTCACGAGACCGATAATGATAACGATATCGATAATGATAATGAAAATAAATTATTTGAAATCGGTATCAGTATCGTGACAGTCTTTGCCAGCCTATCTGAGTGCCCTGCCAAGGTCCCAACCTGACTTCCCTACTGCCTCTCATGCCACGCTGCCTGTCTGCCCACCCAGGTTGCAAAGTTCAAAGCCTGCCACACTGCCTGCTCATGCCACACTGCCTGTCTGCCAACCCTGTGGGCAAAGCTTGAACTCTGCCCCAGCCTGCCTGCCTCTCATGCCAAGGTGGCTGTCTTGCCTGCCTGGGAACCCTGGGTGATGTGCCCCCACTGACCTGGTAATCCCGCTGCTACTGTCTGCTGGTCCATGGGTGCT
Source organism: Sphenodon punctatus (assembly GCA_003113815.1). Taxonomy (NCBI): domain Eukaryota; kingdom Metazoa; phylum Chordata; class Lepidosauria; order Sphenodontia; family Sphenodontidae; genus Sphenodon; species Sphenodon punctatus. The sequence continues at coordinate 334,529 of QEPC01008676.1, read as the reverse complement.
CTGCCCTGGAAAACCCAAATGTGCCCACGCAATCCTGCTGCTGCTGTCTGCTGTTGTATGGAAGTTCTTCCCTGTAAAATCCTACCATCCTGGCTCCATGGGTGCTTTGCAAAGGAAATCCGACTCCTGCTGTCTGACATGGGTACTGTGACCTGGCAATACAATATCTACCGCTGCTGCCAATGCGGCCTCTGCTGTGCCACGGGTTCTGTTACCGGGCAATCCAATGTCTGCTGCTGCTGCCAATCCTGCCTCTGCTGTGCCACATGTTCTGAGACTGGGCAATCCAATGTCTGCTACTGGGTGTCCACATGATTCACCATTGGGCAAGACTTGACCAATTGGCAGTAGAGCTTCTTGAGTTCTGTTGAGAACGAGCCAGGCTTCTGCCGCTGCTCCACCCATGCCAGTCAGTCTGCAAGCTCCTCTTAGCTATTTCCTCACCTTCCTCAGGGATACCTCCTCTAAGTCCAAACAGATGTCTCTGTTGAAAAGAAACAGAGCTGTTTGTCTGTGGGGCATGCTGAAAGCGAATAAGGACCCTCCAAGGCCCCTCCACGTGGGAGTTGTCATTCCACCGTATCAAGAAGCTGCCACTCCAGCCCCAGGACTCTCTACATTCCAGGCAGGGAGGGCTGTCCATCCACGTCTTCGAGAAGCTGCCACTTTAGCTCCAGGACCCACCGTCAGGGTTCTGGGGCCGTCATTCCTCTCACAGGAAGCCGTCATTCTACCGCATCAAGAAACAGCCAGCCACTCCAGTCCCAGGACTCACTGCCAGGGTTCTGGGACCTACATTACAGGCACAGGGGACTGTCCATCCACATCATTGAGAAGCTGCCACTCCAGCCCCAGGATCCACCCTCAGGGTTCTTGGGCCATCATTCCACTCACAGGGAGCTGTCATTCCACTGCATCAAGAAACAGTCAGCCACTCCAGACCCAGGACCCACCCTCAGGGTTCTGAGGCCTATGTTCCTGGGAAGGAAGAGGCCCGGCCAGGGCTTGGTGGCTGGCATGGGCCCATACAGGGCTGGGCATTGCAGGCTGGGATCCTACATGCCAGATCTCAACCAACTCTTCTGAAAATTGGTCAAGTAGCCTTGCCTGGTGGTGATTCAAGTAGTCATCTGGCCAGCCAGTCCACTAGCCACCACCTGCCGTGATGGCGACTAGAAATGGAGAACCCAGCCAGCATAGAGTGAGCAGAAGTGGAGGCCTGCTGCTGCTGCTGGGTCTCTGACAGTTTGGCATGCCTCCACAGGCACCCCTGGGGGTTGCTGGAGCACCCCAAGCCTCACGGCACGTCCAAAACTCCACTGAACGTTCGTCCGAACTGAACTCAACTAAACCGAATGACCGAACCCAAACCCAAACTCAGTTTTCAAACTGAATGACTGAACAGCCCGATGGCCAAACATCCAGACCCCATTGTGTTCGCACATCCCTAAAAATTAGTGGACGGCTCTTAGTTGCATTGTTCCAAATTCCACAAATTAGATTGGTGTGCCGTATCTTCAGATGTATGATGGAAGCACATGGAGGAAGTGAGCTGCCATTGATCCCTTTGATTTCTGTCATGGATGATTTCCTTTGGGCTTGTACATTTTTAAGAAGGTATCAAGCCTGAGGTCATTCACAGACGATATTGTTTTGTTACTGTATATAGTGCAGAAAAACTTCACAATCTCCAGACATTCGTTCTCTTCCACTTCTTGTTTTGTACTCAATGAGGTGAAGGCTTTCTTGGCCTTTACACTCCCTTCAAGCATGGTAAATGGCCTCACCTTTGCTTTTCTTGAAAAAGAGGCAGTATAATCACATCCAGTAAATGCATGAAAAGCAGGAATGGCTTCGCACAGTGACAAGCCCAAGTTGCTTGCAAGAGCTGTCATATGAATGTAACTGAGTGTGTTTTATAGACTGCAACCCTACTTCTAGCCACACATTTGTGCCTCTAGGGATTCACCATTCCCTACAATCTGGAACTGTACCTGGAACTGGGCTCCTGGGGTGTGCAGCAAGGACATCATTTGTTTTTTTTTTCCCTTCCATTTTCATTTTGAAAAACTCAATCACATTCCATTTCCTCAATTTGTTTTCATTTTGAAAAAAAACCACACCATCAATTTCAGGGTCATTCATTTTAACCCTTTCAGTTTTGCTTTACATTTTTTTTCTCATTGAAATCAATGGGAAAAACTTCCCAGGACTTCCAAACCTTTCCAAAACAGTTGTAACATCCTTATAAAACACTTTTCTTTCCCCCAAACTTCCACAGACTGCCCCGTGTGTCTGTGTGTGTGCGCGTGCGTGCGCGCACATGCAGATGCGCACGCACGTGCAGAAATATCACAGACAAACTAGCATGAAGCAGCTGGACTGAGGACAGATCAGACTGTGGCAAGCAGTGGGTGCTTGGGAGGAGATAGTGTTACCCCAAGTCCAAAAAGGCTATCCACCATAGATAACTATAATGAGAAAGGGAAGGACAGTTGGTTCTTACTCGGAGGCAGACAAGGCAGGGGCAATTTTCCTACCCCTGGACAATGCACAGAGCCAGGGAAAGGTTGGACCAGTAGGATGTCACAGGTGGCATTTCCTCACAGCCTGCTCTGTTACAAATAATTGTCCATGATATCTTCCTAGCCATTGATCAGAAAGGAAAATAGTTTACATTTTCTTACAACCTGCTCTCTTTTAAATCTCTACCTATGATATTTTTATGAATGAACTCCTGGAATGGAGGATTTGTACTTGCAGACATTACCCCATCCGGTCAGCACTGGCACCCCAAAGTGTGTCAGGGCAAGTTGCAGAGAGTACCCCTGGCAGAAATATCACAGACTGGCACACAGAAGCTGGGCAGAGGACAGTGCAGCCTCTGGCAAGTAGGAATGGGTGAATGCGGTTTGCAAGTTCAGAGTTTGGACCAAACTCGACCAGTTCAGTCGATCGAACCGAACTTCCAAACCAAATTCAATTTTTGAACCGAACCGAATTTCCGAACTCGGCTCTATTCGCCCATCCCTAAAAGATAATATTCGGTGTATGAAGCGGGTAGGCAGGAGGCTAGAGCGACGCTGGCGTCGGACTCGATCTGATTCCGATCGTCTTCTCCATAGGGCCCATTTGCGGTCCTATGTTGAGGTTGTGAGGGCGGCGAGGAAGGAATTCCTCGCGGTCCTCATAGCATCTGCGAAGTCGCGTCCAGCTGAGCTGTTTCGGGTGGTGCGGGGGCTGGTTAGTCCGGCCTCCCTCCGCCTGGATGGGGACTTGTCCCGGGCCCGCTGTGAGGAGTTTGTCACCTACTTCGCAGA
>QEPC01008676.1:294959-329725 GCA_003113815.1 Sphenodon punctatus | reverse complement strand
GGCTGTGGAACTCCCTTCCGGAGGAAGCTCGCCTGGCCCCAAGCCTTTTGACATTTCGGCGGAACTGTAAGACCTGGCTGTTTGCCCAGGCCTTTGGGAGGGAGGGAGAGGGAGGGTGATTTTAATCCCCTGCCCATTTATTTATTTATTACTGTTCCAAACCCTGTTTTTTGATGTTTTATATCTATATTTATATTTTAACTGTTTTAATTGTTTTTATTATTGTTGTAAGCCGCCCCGAGCTGCATTGCAGGAGGGGGAGGGATATAAGTTTGAAAAATAAATATATAAATAAATAAATTTATTTCAATGGGGCTTGAATTTCCGAACTTTGTTCGGAAGTTCGGAGTTCGAACCAAACTCGAATAGTTCAGTTGACCAAACCGAACTTCCGAACCGAACTCAATTTCCGAACTGAACCGAACCGAAACAAATTTCCGAACTCGGTTCTGTTCCCCCATCCCTACTGGAAAGCAGCGGGCTCCAGGCAGGCACTAGCATAGGAGGTGACGGTGGTGCCCTAAGTCTGACTTGGCTTCAAGTTGCACAGAAGTCCCCCAAGAGGCAGAATAATTATATTATTATATATTCCATCTATTGCAATGAGCAGCATATAAATAATTATAATGAGAAAAGGAAGTACATTTAGTTCTGGTCCTGGGGCAGACAAGGCAGAGGGAGTTGCCCTCCCAAATGCCCTCCTGAACCACCTTTAGCAGAAAGGTGGTGCCATCCTTGTACTGGGAAGCCAGAGAAGAGGTGAAGGAGCAACTGGGGAGGGCAGAGGGCACTTCACCACAAACATCTGCCCTCCTCTCCATCACTGCTCCCTGCTGTCAGCTGTCAGGGGGCAGGGTACAGGTGAGCCCTGCTCCAAGCCAAGGTCTTAGATAACAGCCACAATGCTGCCAACATTCTGGAGGCAATGAATACCATGGTGGAGGGGTGGCTAATCGGAAGACCACCTTTCATCATGGGCTACATGGTGACTGACAATGGACCCAACATGCAGGCTGTGCAGGAGGGCAACTTTGTGAGCATCAGCTGTTTTGGTCTCAGACTTCAGACAACACTGACTGTGAAGAAAATTCTGTGACACAAAAAGACAGACACACATATCCCTGTCACTCAGGGTTGCCCTTGGTCTGGGGAAGAAGGGAGGTGTCTGTGCCCTTTGCGACATGATAGAGACAGGCAGGAATATGATGGACTACATACAAAGGAACATGAAGGGAAGTCACCTTCTGAGGGAGAAGCAGGTGGAGCTAGGCATGCAACAGCACAGTTTTGTACAAGGTATGGGCATAACTTGGAACTTCACCTACCTCATTATGGAATTTCTGGTAGAGCAAGAGACGGTCGTGCGCAAGGTGGTCCCGGGTGGGTGAAATTAGGGGCGTGCATTTTGTTTTTGTTATTAGAGTAACAAAAAACTCTTTCTTTTTGTTATTGAATAACGAAAAAGTCATTTGGCCTAGTCTGTCTGTCTGTCTGTCTGTCTATCTAATAATGAAAATGAAAGAAAATAATAATGAAATTATGAAAGTTTTTTTGTTTCGTTATTATGAGATAATAGAAAAATGGAAAAATACTATTTTGGCTATACCTTTTTTGTGTTTCATACAATTTGGATGAAACCTGGAGGGATCGTACTCCAAATGGAGGGCATTAAGCTTGCCACATTCTGGAAGGAATCTTTGTCTTCCATTCAATGTGGAAAAAATGTAGAAAGATTATAACCCTCCCCAAGGACACTAGCTCTTTTACATTTCAGAAAGCTTGGGAAAGGGTCCTAATGTTATAATTCAATTCAAAACTTTATTGTACTGATCATAAAGCTGTGACAATGCAATACAAGGGAAATTGACAAATTAAACAAGTGTGTGCATATAAATACCTATTGGTAAGATCATATCAGTTGCAACAATAACATATAAACAAATAATCCCAAACATGATATGTTTTACAAAACTTATTCACATAAAGTTAGGTTCACTGGGACCAGTCCAACTCCAGGTAGCTTAGCCCATATCCTAGCTGCTCTAGCAGCAAAATGTGTGACACTAACAGATCTTTCCAAGTCACAGTCACCTAAGAGAAAGATCAACATTTGGGTGAATGGACACTGCTGGTCCAGGCCTGTATTCCATATTAAATGTTCCCTAGGGGCTTTATATAAAGGACACTCAAACAGATAATGTTGTAAATCTCTATTTCCTACAAACAAGGTCATATACTTTTAGAGCGTGGGATACCCATTTATTGGCCTTGAAGCATCGTTGAGTGCATTGATTGAAACCTTAAACTAATGAATGCCTTCCTCAAAGCATAATCAGGGATGTTACAAATGTAACTAGCCCCATTAGGGTCTGGGATAAGATACTTATAAAAAGGTGAAATTAATGAGTTAGAGGTGGTGGCCCTCAACTGCTGTCTATCTATGTTGGCAATCCACCTCTTAAGGAGCTTGATATCTACGTTGTCAGAGACGCCATGAAAGAAATCCACAGAAAAACTCAACTGGGGGACCCTCCTAGTAATCCTTTGCCACCAGGCATATTTCCTGCACCAGAGGTCATCCTGTTTTTCCTGCAAAACACTATCTAATCAAAGAAGTATAGGGGGCTACAAACCTTGACCCCAAAAGAAAATATTATGACCTCCAGTCTGGCTGACAGGGATATCCTTCCCAGTTCAAGGTTAAAAATGGCAGACTGCATTGATGGAGGAACACCTAGCATATTCCTCATGCAATAATTGCATATAGGTTCTAAGATTTTAACCACTGACAGATACCCCACCTCCCACTCCCAAAATCTGGGCACCATAGAGTATTTTCCCCTAATGTTATAAGGAATTTACTTGTAAATACTTTTCTGGCTGTAACATTTTTGCATTCCATCCAGTTTACATGAAATTTGTCAGGATTATATCTCGCACCTTTATAATCATCATTGAAAAATTTCAGAAAGATATGACAAAGGGTCTCAAATTTGATAAAGGTCATCCTGCCCACTCATGGGGTGTTCTCTGCAAGTTGATGGACACCCCATGCACCTGGAGTGCCCACCCCAACTCAAGCCTGTGTAAAGCAGTAGAGATGGCAGATATTTCCTATGGTCAATTGACTTGGCATTTCAAAGACATTCACATCCTTGGTACAGAGATGTGATTGGTCTCTCTTAGTCCATTTTTAGACATGATAACAATGCACGTGGATTTAAATAATCCACTTTTACAAAACATGCACGGGGGGCATTTAGATGTGCCTCCACCATTGGAAACAGCACATAATTCATTCTTTTGAAACTGGATTTGTAAAACCTCAATATCAGAGTTTTACAAATCCAGTTTCAAAATAATGTGTGAACCACTGTTTCCAATAGCAGAGGTGCATCTAAACACCATCCGTGTAAGCTTTCTAAAAGTGGATAATTTAAATCTGCAGGCATTGCAACAAATATAAAAAAGCCCTTACTTCATGCTTCTAGCTTTCCAGGACCAATTGTGGGTGGCTCTGAGGTGGGCATAGAAGAGACAAAACTGGGACTTGAGGCAACAAGGCAGAGGGGAGGTGGAAGCACCCCAGCAAACAGGAGACATGGTTCACATATCCAGGATGGCCAATTGTCATCACAATCACAAACTGCAACAGTGTGACACAGGGCATAAGCCTTATTGGCTCTTTACTAAGCAGATGCTTCCATTTTCCCAGTAAAAAGTGTGGGGGAAGGGTTCGATTACTCACAGAACAGAATGAAGATATATGGTTGACATTTCTGCTGGCCAATTGGCATCACAAACACATCTTGTACCACAGTGACAAACATAAGAGTATCCCTGGCATAGTCTCATTCTCTGATGATGCTGTGAAGGCTTATAAAATTGGGACCCTTAATCAAATCTTTCTGAAATTTGGTATCAATGATCCTGAAGCTCTGATAAACAATCCTTCCAAATTTCATCCAAACTGGATGAAATACAAAGACATTACAGACAGAAAACCATTTATAAGAAAATTCTTTATAACATAAGGACCCTTTATCCAATATTTCTAAAAATTTTCAGAGATAGTAACCCTGGGGAGGAGTACAATCTATAAATATTTAATCTAAATAATATGAAAGACAAAGTTGTTACAGTCAGAAATGGGTACACATTTGAAATCACAAATTTCAACTGCTTATATAATTGGATCCCTTTATCCACTCTTCTGGAATTTGGCAGGAATAATGACCTCCATTTGGGGTACAATATTCCCAGGTTTCATCCAAATTGAATGAAAAACAAAAATGTGTTTTCCATTGAAACTAATGTAAATAAAAAACAAAAGGAATAACGAAAATGAAAGAAAGACTAAAAAAAGATAATGAAAAGGAATGACCTTTTAATAATGAAAATGAAAGGAATAAAAAAACCAAAAGACATTTCTATGCACATCCCTAGAAATCAAGATGTGGGCACTAGGCACTGGGCAGCACTCTCCCAGGAAGAGTGGGCAATGATGGCACAGGCAGTTCTCAAGCCCTTCAGGGACATCAATACCATCAGGGCAGAGAGTGCCATTCTGATCCAGGTGATTTCCCTCATCCAAAGTTTGGGAAGAGATGAGGGCTTTCTGAGAGGGCAGGACAAGTGTCTGCCAGAAGAGTCTCATGCCAGAGGTGGTGGTCTTTGATGAGAGGTTGTGAGATGATAGAGATGTGCGTACAGATCGCAGTTCAAGTTTGGTCATTTGGTTCGGTCGGGTTTGGTCTGGTCGTTCGTTTCGGTCATTCGGTTTGGTCGCCGAGTTCGGGTTCAGTCATTCCGTTCAGTCGAGTTCGGTTCTGTTGTTCGGAAAAAGGTATCGTGAGATTCTGTGATCGTGCCGGAAACTGGAAATTCGAGTGTGTGCGGCGCTTGTGTGGGTGAGAGCATGTGTGTTTTGGCTGGCTGGGTGTTTGGTTTTGACTCATGTGGTTTGACTGTGTGCTGTGTTGGTTTGACTGTTGGTTTTGGTTTGGCTGATAGGTGACTTTTGATGGGTGACTGTTTGCTGTCTGTTATTTTAAAAAAATAATGAAGAAGACTGTTCTAATTAAACGCCGGGGGGTGGGGTAAGGTGGTTCTCCTGGAGACGGTGGTGGTGGTGGTGGTGGTGGTGGAGGAGGAGGAGGAGGAGGTCACTGCCCCAGCCCATGGACCTTCAGTGGTGGTGGTCCCAGAGCTGGTGGTGGAGGAGCAAGCAGGCATAGGAGGTGCTGCCAGGTTTGTAAACTTTTTTTTTACTTTGAGGATAAGAAAGGTTCTATCAGTTATAGCGAGCTCACTGGTGTGTGGATGGGTGTGTGGGTGGTGGGCATCAGTCAGGCACAAATAGTGGGCATCAGTGGGTGGCAGCGGATGTCTGCCACAGAGAGAGAGGGTACTGTAGTGTGGAGGCTCTTTCAGCAATCAGAAATGACCACGAGCAGCACCCCCACCCAAACATTTGCCTGCCAGACATCCGTAGCAAGGCTCTACACTCTCCAGTTGCCATCCCTACCGAGGACCCCCAAATAAGGGCAGGATTTGCACGTGCCAGCCATGGTCTTTCCAGTTGCCATCCCTCCCTAGCAGTTCCTCAAGGAGGGCAGGATTTGCACATGCCATCCAGGGTCTCCTAGCACCCAAAGAAGGGCAGGATTTTCACATGCCAGCAAGGGTCTTTCCAGTTGCCATTGCTACTAGCACCCCAAGGAGGGCAAGATTTGCATGTGCCAGCCAGGGTCACCGTCTCCGGTTGCTATCCCTACTACCACCCCAAGGAGGGAGGACTAGAGGCATCATAATAAATGCATGATATTACTTAGGTGTTGTTTATGTGTTTCTGTTTCAGAGAGGGTGAGGATGAGGAATCCTCCAATGCTGGTGCCAGGTGCAGGACGACACCAAGGCAGACTTTGCCAGTGCCACCCCCAGACAGTGGGCAGACAAGGTCCAATGTCTGGAAGTGGTATGATGAGGAGAATTGATTTCTTGTCTGCAAAGTAAGGCACGGGCGTTGGAACAACAGGGTATGCATTGCTCTATGACCTGTTAGGAATGGAAGTCTCTTGCAGAGAGAGATTGGCACCCACCCACTTGTGGAGACAGAATGCAGGCAATGCTTGACATACCATTGGTCTGATGCAGTATGGCACTGCTTATGTTCCTATCTTTTTATGTTCTTTAGATCTGCTGGAAAAGATTTAAGAGGGCCAGAGAGGGGACCACATCGGGTCTAATCTCCCACATAGAGAAGCTGCACGGGAAGAAGGTAGCTCGGCTGCAGGACTCTGGCATGGCTGTGGACCTGGAGCATCAGTGCCAGAAGAAGGGAGGGAAGGCAACCCAAAAGAGATGACACCAAAGCCCTTACCCCTCCCCCAGCACTGATGTGGAGTCTCCAGGGCCCCGGTAGTCTGCAGCAGCAATCGCCTTTTGCGCCGAGGTGGAGAGGCCCATCTGGGACTTCGTGGCCAGCCAGCAGCAGTGAGCAGCCACCATGGAGAACCGACTGGTGGAACGGTTCCAGGTGGTCAAGGACCGGAAACAGAAGGTGGAGGCGTACTCGCAGTGTGTCTCAAAGTACGTCTGCAGCGAGATGGCCAACCTGGAACTATTCTGCAAGTCGGTCTCTCAGTGGCATGTGACCGTGGCAGGGGCCATTGAATATGCTGTGAAACACAGCTACCAAATGCCGCTGGGTGTGATCCCCCCTGTCCCTAGCTCCCGTGCACCCCTTCTGCCTTTTGTCCAAGTTCCGGGGGGCAGGCCCAAAGACTAGTTGATAAGTTTCCTTTCTAGTTTAAAATGTTTGTTTTTTGTTTTATAATATTGTTGTTTTTGTTGTTTTGTTAATAAAAGTGATATTTGTGCTTATTGTTACTAGCTTTGTTTTACCTGCCAATCTTTTATCCCTTTGTGCTGAAGTGTTCTGGCTGGCAGGTGGCAGAATCTCATACAGCTTGTCGATCCCTACCAACAGCACCTGGCACCACATGTAGCGTAGTTAAGGTATTAACCCAAAGATGTTCCAGGCAGCAGCAGGATCTCAACTTGCAGAAATCCCCCAAGGAGGGGCAGGGTTTCTGTCTGTGTGGGTGTGCCAGAGAGAAAGAGAGACAGGCTCTTTTGGCAGCAGGCATCCATGGGTGGGTGCGGAGGAGTAGGCTGGTTGGGGGCGGTCAGGCTTGCAGGCAGGTGTCGGTGGCCACTGGCCAGTCAAGCACGAGAAGCAGCAGCACCCAGAATGGAATGACAGCCCCCCCCCCATGACTGGAATGATGGTCCCAGAAGCTTGTTGATGGGTCCTGGGACGGGCGGGCATGACTGCTTCAGGTACAGTGGAATGACAGCCTAAAGCCTATGGGAGTTGAATGATGTCCCTAGAATAAGTGCATGGTTGGGCACACTTAATTCAATTTTACAATAGGTAGGTAGGTATAGGAATGCAAACAGGCAGGCACATAATACTTTCCACATTTTGTTATATTCCATCTCATTCTGGTACACCTTTGCTGCTGCTGGATGTGGGCATCGGGCACAGATGGGAGTTCCTCCTAGTTCTGGCATATGGCAGCTTGAGCTGGCTTCTCCTCCAGCTGATCTCTCTCATTCTAGCGAGGACTTTCTCTCTCTCTCTCTCTCTCTCTCTCTCTCTCTCTCTCTCTCTCTCTCTTTCTGGCCATATAGTGCAGGTGACAGCATGGTTGGGATCATGTCTGTCTCTCCTTCTAGCAGTGAGGAAACTTTCTCTCTCTCTCTCTCTCTCTCTCTCTCTCTGTGCAGCAATCTGGGTGGGCAGACAGGCACCTGGCCATGAGAGGCAGGAAGGTGGGCTGAGGCAGGGTTTGAGCTTCATGGCAACCTGGGGTACAGAACCCTTGGCACAGACAGCATATAGGCTTGGGGGCCATGGGCAGCAGCAGACAGTGGGTTGCCAGGGTGCAGAATCCTTGGCACAGACAGCATATAGGCCCGGGTGCCATTGGCAGCAGCAGACAATGGGTTGCCAGGGTACAGAATCCCTGGCACAGACAGCATATAGGCTTGGGGGCCATTGGAGCAAAGGACAGTAGGTTTCCAGGGTACAGAACCCTTGGCACAGATGGCATATAGGTCTGGGGGCCATTTGCAACAGCAGCAGACATTGGTTGCCAGGGCTGGTAGACAGGTGGCGTGGCATGAGCTGCAGTCAGGCAGACAGAGGCAGGGTTCAAGCTTTGCAACCTGGGTGGGCAGGCAGGCAGGCAGCGTGGCATGAGAGGCAGTAGGGCAGGCAGGCTGGGACATTGGCAGCAGGGCACTCAGGCTAGCAAAGACTGTGCAGCGCGAGAAAGCGAGAGACAGTCAGTGTCACATAGGCGGGCTGAGATCGTGTAGCCATAGGCCGACTGGCAGGCTTACAGTTTCCCATTGCCATCCTGTGTCATGAGGTCAGTCAGGTAAGGCGGCCAAGGTCATCTAGTATGAGAGAGAGAATGAGGGGGGGGGGAAAGGCAGATGCCAGGAATTTGGAGGGAGGGACAGCACCTCAGCAGCACAGCAGCAGTAGCCCTATCCCAGACTGAGGAAGAGGAGTCCCGTCCCATGACTGCCCATGGCATGGAATGGTGTGCGCCACTGCACCATCAATCCTTGTCCAGGGGCAGCTCGGGGAATCCCAGCAGAGTAAGGTTCACCTTAACAAACAGCAACTGCTCCACCAATTTGACCCCCAGTCTCAGGCAGTGCAGGGAGCCAATATCCCCTGCCATAGAGAACACCCGCTTGCTGGGGACACTGGTTGGTGGGAAGAACAAGCTACCCTTGGCCCCTTTCGACAGGGCTGGCCACACGTTGGCCTTGCTGGCCCAGTAGGCTAAGGGATTGATGTTGGGATCAATACATGGCTCCTCCTCCAGGTAGGTCTCCACGGCTGTTGAGGCGCTGTCATACTCCCTCTTGTAGCTCTACCTGGGAACCACCTCCACTACTTCCCTCAGTCACGCTGCTTGCCCGTTTGTGCACGGTACCATGCTCCCCACAGTGGTCTGCACGTAGGCTGAGCTGCTTCTGTTGCTGCTGGCAACAGGGTTGCTGATGCTGCTGGTGCTACTGCTACCGCTAGGGCTGGGGGCAGGGATAGACCCACCTGGCTGAGAGGGGTGGCTGCTCCCACTCCCACCATCCCCAGGGGTGTCCTGCGGCATAGCCCTCTGTGTCTCCACAGCGCATCCTTCCAGATGGCATAGAGCGCTGTTGGGTGTGCCATGCTGCCCTTGACCCTGGGGTCCAGCATTGTTGCCAGGACATATTGCTCCTGCTGCAGGAGTGCATCAAAACGTGCCTCCAGCCTTGACTTCAGCTTCCGCACCAGGTCAAGTGCCTCATTGGTCAGCTTCCTTCCCGCAGGGCCACAATCCCCCTCCCACCCAAGAATCTCGTCTAGACTCCTATGGAGACTCCGGACCAGAGGGGTCACCTGGCTGAGGCTGGAGGTGGAGCTGCTCATGGTCTCCATCACGGCCAGGAATGGTCTCAGGACAAAGACCATTTGAGCCAGGAGCTCCCATTTCACCCCATTAAACCCTTCCAGTGCCCCCAGTCCATCTCCAGTTGAACGTGATGCAAAGCGGCTTTCTGCTCAAGAAGCCTCTTGAGCATCAGGAAGATGGAATTCCACCTGGTGGCCACATCCTGGACCAGCTGGTGCCCTGGGGATCCTTGCTCAGAATGCTTCTCCTGGAGGAGCTCGCTGCCCTTCACACTCTGGTTGAAGAACCCCACCAGCTTCCTCCCCCACTTGGTGAGGGAGCTAAGGGTGCCTTCCCCAATCCCCTTATCCTCCAAGCCCAGAGTGTCCCTGAACACCAGGTGAAGGGTGTGTACGGCGCAAGGGATGCTGGTGAAGCCCCCATCATGGACTGCCTTTAGTACATTTGCGGCGTGGTCCATGACCGCACACCCCTTGGTGAAGGCCTCGCCTGGCGTAACCCACTCTCTCACTATGGTGGCCAGGGTTAACTCTATGTTCTGGAGGTGTGGGGGCTGTCCATGACTTGTGCCTGAAGCAGGGCTCACCTATACCCTACTTCGGGACCCCTCCTGCCACTTCCAAAAGCTGCCTCCGGGTACTGCCACGAGTGCACTGTTACCGCCAGGTACGCGTGTGGGCATTCCTGCTGGATCACAGGTATGTGGTGAAGTGGACTGTGCACACCCCCCCCCCAGCCCCTGTCAGCTGCTCCCTCACCCGGTCTTTCAATGCCCTGTAAAGGTCTGGCACCGCAGTCTGACTGAGGGTGGTGTGGGACGGCAGCTTAAACTGGGGGGCCAGGAACCCAATCAGCCACTGGAAGTCCTTGTCGCCTACAATTGAGGAGGGCTGCCCATTCAGCACAATCATTTCGGACAACACACACTTGGCTTTCTCTTGAAAGCCACACTGCACTGCTGACGATGGCTTTGGCAGCTGCCCCCACCCCAACTTCTCCATGGTGGACTGACAGTGCTCCTGGGGAGGCTCCTGCTCCCCCCTCCCCCCCGCTGGTAGAGGCAGCAGTTGGTGCAGGACCATTGCCGGCTGAAGGAGCCGGGCAACTGGCCTCTGCAGTCGGGAATCCGCTAGCATCCACTTCCCCTGCCTTCCTGCTTAGCAGCAGAGTAATGTGGCATGACTTCAGGTCCTCACCATTGCAGTTGTCCCAAGGTTGATGAGCACCTGCCCACACTTCACCAGCTTATTTCACAAAGTGCACTGCACCTCTCTGGGGTCATCTGCCCACACCAGCTTTAAATGTTCCCAGACAGAGGAATTTTTTTCACCTTCCTGCCTTCTGGCCTGCCTCGGGTGATGCACTGCTGCCAGCGCTGCTGGAAGGGGCAGAACTTGGTGGCCCTGGTGACACAGCTCTGTAGGGAGGGTCAGCCATAGCCTCAGCTCCAGACATCTCTTCTGCGGGATTAGTGTCTGCCTCTGACTCACTGTGCTACTGCTGCTACTGCTGCTACTCCTCTCCCTACTGCCATTGCCCAGGTATTGGGCCCTGCCTCTTGCATCCGGGGTGGGATCCACCAGCTCTGGACTGCTGGGGATCACCTCCACAATGGGGGACATTGGTGGCCCTGGAGAAACATCGGAAGCAGCAGCAGCTGCTCCTGCAGCTGCAGCAGAGACAGCTGCAGCCTCATGTACCGCAGACCTTCCAGTGCCCTGCGTGGCAGTGGTGGGCACTGCCAGGAGGTGCCGCTGAATCACTGAAGCCTGTTTCCCTAAAGTAGGCCTGCGGAGTTTGGGGTATGGTGATGTGCTCTGGCTGTTGCTGCTGCCTGCTGCTACTCCACGGGCACAGCCCCTACCACCTCTCCCACATGCCCCATTGTCTGTCTTATGGGCAGCAGACCGGCCTCTCCTACTTCCCTTCTCCATGTCTTCCACCTCAAAAACACACAAATATTTTATTTTAAAAAAATTTTACTCAATTTTTTAATCTAATATTATTTCTATCTCTACACTAAATCTCACACTTATGGAACTAATAGTAAATGGAATATCTTAATAACTACTAAGGCCTTGTCCTACAAACACACTGTATCTCTATCTATCTCTATAACTAAGCTAACTACTATCTATCTATCTATCTATCTATCTATCTACAATATTATACAGGGGGAAACGCAAAGAGCACAGGGAAGGGTACAAAACTGAAATGAAAATCAATCTAATAAGAAGCCCTCTCTAAATAAATTCAAAACTTAAAACAGGGTAAGGGAATAATCAGGGATGGAATAAGAGGGAGAGGGAAAGGATTCAATGGAGGGCGGAGGGAGGAAGGAAGATTGAACACAGGGAACACAGGGAGCGGTAGAAACAAAAAAATGACACCTAAATCTATCTAACAATCTAAATAAATGATAATATGAAGGTGAAATAGGATAAGGATGGCAATGGATTGGGGAGCTGGGAACTGCTCGGAGAGGGAGCCTTCTGAAACGCCTGCTGTCAGGAACAGTGACTAGCTCAGAAGGTGTTGGGAAGGGGGGAGGGCAATGAGTTTTGTTATTTGCTGCTCCCGCCTCACCGTAAGCACCATTGGCTCTATGCAGCCTAGCCCGTGGCCCATCGCAGACTGCGAAGCCAGTGGTCTGAGGAAAAAAGGGATGGTGATTGGGCAGGCTGACTGCTACTCCCAAGCGTCTCCACCCCTGGTGCCTGGAAGTCTGCTCCTCAGCTGACACACACACACTCGTGCCTGCCTGTGTCAGGCAGTGCTCTCACCAACTGGCAGTGGTCACGTTTCTCCTGCCCAAACCACCTGAACTCAATCTGAACTGACCAAACCTTTGGTAATTTTGGAGTTCGGAATCAGGTTCAGGTTTGGTCATCCAAACAGACCGAGTTTGGGCTGAACTCCGAACTTCCGAACCACATTTGCACATCCCTATGGGATGATCTAAAGCATTTTGATCCCATAACTGGGTGGGAAGAGTACATTCTGGCCACGATGTGTCCACCTGCAGTGACCCAGGCTGGGTCCTGTTACTTTGAATTACCATTCCCCCTCTACAGTGGGCAATTTTACACACATGTTAAAGTTCCAGATTTTTCAGTCTTCTGGGTTTACAAGTCCACAAGTAAGTTCTGGATTCATTTTTCACACACACACTACCCTGAGGCAGTTCCTGGATGCATTCTTCACACAAACACTGCCCTGAGGCAGCCTAAAGTAGACACAGCTGTAGATGTGACAGGCTGCCATGGAAACCAAGTGACCACAGTTGCCTGGAACAAATAAGTTTACCAGGATAACTTTTTACACATAAAAGTTCTGGGAGAAGTTCTATGCAAAAGTTCAAAGATCCGGATGTTTAAGATCTGGATGAGTGATTTAGACACACAGAAAGTTCAGGATGTAAGAGCAAACATCCAGGAGAGATGTGTGTGTAAAAACACCCACTGTCTCTCACAACTAAGAGGCACTGTAGGGGGTGGGTGGGGGAGTGTATCTTGCCTTTGAAACTGACAAGCCCCAGTTGGAGAGATGCAGAACCAGACTCTGTAGAACTCCCAGCTGGGACTTTTCAGTTTCAAAAGGGAATGCTCATATTTTTGGGTATCGGGCAGCCCATTGGTTCTCAGTTAGACCCAAAATGCAGGCATTACTCATTCCATCATAAAGCAATCAATCATAAAGCATAAATCAATCTGTAAGCAATTAGAAAACAATGTTGTGATTACTAGGAGTCATCATGGATTTGTCAAGAATAAGTCCTGCCAGACTATTTCCCTTTTTGATAGAGTTACTAGTTTAGTAAACCATGGGGATGCTGTGGATGTAGTATATCTTGATTTCAGCAAAGCATTTAACAAAGTCCCCCATGATATCTTTCTTGACAAGCTGGTTAAATATGGGCTAGATGATACTACTAGAGGTGGATTTACAGCTGGTTGAAGAACCGTACCCAAGAAGTGCTCATAAATGGCTCCCCTACCAATCTGGAGGGAGGTATTGAGTGAGGTGCCTCAGGACTCTGTCCTGGGCCCTGTTCTGTACAACATCTTTATTAATGACTTGGATGAAGGAGTAGAGGGGATGCTTATCAAATCTGCAGATGACACAAAACTGGGAGAGATAGCTAACACCTTAGAAAAGACAAACAAGATTCAAAATTATCTTGAGAGGATGGAAAGCTGGGCCAAAACTAACAAAATGAACTTCAGCAGAGATAAATGTAAAGTTCTGCATTTAGGTAAGAAAAATAAAATGCCGAAGTATAGTATGGGTGATACGTGCTTGGCAGCAGTACTTGTGAAAAGGGTCTTGGAGTTATAGTTGATCACAAGCTGAACATGAGTCAGCAGTGTGATGCAGCTTCTAATTTTAGGATGAATTAACAGAAGCATAGTATCTATGTCACAAGAAGTAATAGTTCCACTCTATTCTACGCTGGTCAGACATAATTTAGGCCACTTTTACACAGACGCCAATCATCCACGAACACCCAGAAACACCCATCAGATGGGTGGGAGAGCATCCGTGTAAATGTCCACGAGTGGGTGGGGGTGCGTGCCAGACCCACCTGCCAACACCCGTCAACACCCACAGAGCAGCTGCGAGGGAGTTGGCACCCTCCGTGGGTGGAGATAGGTGGAGATGGGTGTTCAACACCCGAGTATCCGTGTAAAAGCAAAATCACCTACACCCACGCAGACTGGACCGGCGGAGCCCCACTGCACCGGCACAACGGGGGACGCATGAGCCACCATGCAGACATGCCCAGTGGGGGGGGGGGGCTGTCGGATGTCCGGCCAAGAGCCTGTAAAGGAGGGTGGAACCAGGGCACACGTGCATGACCTCCCACGATTGCGACCAGGAAGGTCCACGAGGAGGCCACGGGAGCTGATGCCGCCCCACATGTGGGAAGGGGCTGTGTGAGCAGGGAGACCCAGAAGCGTCCGGGGGGAGCCCCGGCAAGACGGTGCAGGGGGGGATGCAACCCAGGCAGAAGGCACAAGGGGGGGCCAGGCCACTGGTACAGGGGGTCCAGATGGGAGGTACAAGGGAGGTGTCCTGGAGGGGGGGAAGGGGGGACATTCCAGGATGTAACACAGTTCACATGTCCCAGCACAGGGCAGAGGGGCTGCACTGAAACCCCCCCAGTCGAGGACCCCCAGCCCAGCACTTCCCAGGGGCATGGTCTGAGAAGCAGCAGCGAGAGTGAGGTGAGTGCGAGGGAACCACAAGCCCCCGGGATGGGAGGGCTGCACCCCAGGTCCGGACCCATGACCCTTGGAGCACAGTGCAGGGGGAAGCCACATAACCTGGCCCCCCATCCCTGCAGGACAGCTCCCAGACAATGGAGCACTGCACCACTGGGACAACAGCTGAGGCGGGTCCCCCAGATAGTCAGGTGAGCAGAAGGGAACCTCAGGGGGGAGCGAGGGGGAAGGCCCCACGGGTGTGTGGAGGGGGCCAGCAGGAGCCATAGTAACCCCAAATGCACTACCCCCAACAGGACATGGCCACCACCACGGCTACCACATCCACAGGGTGGGACCCATGTCATCAAGTCAGTTGGCCCCCCACGTGCGGGTCCAAAAAGGGGGATCCCTGGTCAAGGCTGGAGATCAGGGACTTCATATGCGTGTGGGGGTCCAAAAGGGTCCAGCATGACCTGGTGTGCAGTTACAAGACCAGACAGGTCTATGAAGCCATTGCCCAGGAGATGCAGCAGCAGGGGTACAATAGGGATGTCAGCCAGTGCATGCAGCAGGGAAAGGACTTGAGGTCCGGATATAAACATATCAATGATAACAATCTCAAGTCCAGCCGGGCCATGGACACAGTCAATTTCCAGGAGGATCTGGACAAGTTCCTCTGCATGGACGAGGACATCGTGGCATCCCGCACACATAGCAGAGCCTTCTCCAGGGGCAGACAAAGGGTCACCACGCAACCCCCCCCGACCAACCCCATGGAGAGGGGGGAGAGGTGCCCCTGGCGAGGCCAGCCAGGAAATGTGAGGGGACAGCCCCATCCCACAGGGGGAGGCGCCGCCCCGGGGATACGAGGGGCCACAAACCACACCACAACACTCACAGGCCTACCGGCCACAGGGACAGGGGGCACACACAGAGCAAGCGGAGACCCAGGACGTCCCCCAGGAAGTCGAGGAACAGGATCCAGGTATGATTGCCCCAGCAGCGCAGGGGAGGGGAGGGTTGGGGCAGGGAACAGTCCAGATGTAGGTGCAGCGGCCTGGCAAACACTAATGGTACCCCTTCCCATTGCAGCACAAGGCATCCTGGAGGTGCACGAGGTGCAGGTGGCAGACGAGCAGGAGGACGAGGGAGGCCTGGCAGCTCCACCACCACCAGGTGTGCCACACTCCATGGCGGGGCACACCAGCCAGGGGGCCACAGGGGGTGAGTGTGTGTGGAAGGGGGAGGAGGTACAGGGAGGGGGTGGGGGGCATGCAACCACAAACAGTAGGACCCAACAAGGGCTGGGGAGTGGGGGTAGGGCAGATGGGAGGACCTGGCTCCAACAGCACACTTGACCATCAGGGGCCCCTCCTGTGGCGATCAGCTGCTGGGGGGGGGCATCCCATGACAGGGCAGGGCTGGGTGACCCCACATGGGAGGGCTGAGTGGAGCTACCACACTATTAGGGCTGCCCCAACAGGCACCCCATGTCAGGCGGTAGCAGCCAGCGGGTCACACAGGTCAGAGGCTCTAACTATGTGTCCAAACTGCTCTTCACAGACCAGGCGCCTGCTCGCGTGAGGGGAGCTGCTGCCAGAAGCGTGAAGCGGAACCAGAAGATGCGGGCCAGGAACCGGTGGCAGAGGGAGGACCTTGGCAGTGAGCTGCTGGAGTAATCGCAATGGTTATCCAAGGTGCATTCCCGGGAGCTTCCACTCACCAGGGACCTCATCAGAGGGGAGGGGGAAAGGGACCAGGAGATCCTGGCTTCCATGATGGCCAGGTCTCGTACTGAGCACCTCTGGAACAGGCGCCAGGCTGCCGCCCTCCAATGTGAGCAGCGGCGAGCCTGTGACGGGCTGGAGGGTCATGCTGTATGGCTCATGGACCTCATGGGGGAGGCCATGGAGGCCTTATGGCATGACCTCCAGCATGACAGGCCCCACCATCCTGCAGAAGGAGGGTCAGTGACCGATCAATACCATGGCGGCTTCCCACTGGTGAAGGTGCCCCCCCCGCACCTCAGCCACCCATGGTTTTCCCAGCAGCAACCTTATCCAGGCCCATTCCAAGGGGTCTCCCTCCCCCACATAGGGCACCAGGACCGATGTGCGGGGCCACCCATCCAGCCCGCACCCCCTGTGGTCCCACCCCCACTGACACCCTGACCACTCCACTGGGAGGTGACATCCCCACTCCAGGACTGTGCACCCCAGGATGACCAACCGCCCATAGTGGCCTCCCCAACCCTTCCAATAAGGCCGCAGCACCCCAGACCCCTGGGGGTGGGGTGTGCAACACCGGGGGGGAGCACTGGAGCAGGGGACCTGCACAAGGCAAGACCCCAGTAGGAACACAGTATAGAACCCACTCCAAGCACACGCACTACACAGAGACACATGTGATGCTCATGTGGGGGCTAGGGGGCTCCCTGGATGACCATGGGGCACCCAGTGGCCTGGGCCCCGACATGGGACAGAGATGAGTGCACACGAGGATTGCTTACCTCATTCTTGTTTCTCCACGCAGGAACCATCTGCGTAGGCCAGTGTGGAGCGGCCAGTGGATGACTGGGAGGACAGGCTGTCCAGCCGGCTAGTGCTGCAGTCAGCTGCAGCCAGGGCACACTGGCCTGTGAGCCCTGGTGGTGTGGCCAAGAGAGGGAGAGGGCGTCCCAGGCATTAACCCTCAACCCCCTTTCATTGTACAGTTCCCCCTTCAATAAATGTGTTGTACCTCTACCTTAAAGTTGCTTTATCTGTCCCAGGACATGTGGCCATGTATGTGTGCAGCGTGCAGGGGGGCACCAGCATTTTGGGGACTCTGTACACTCCCTGCCCAGATGACAGGGCTTGGGGTCAGCACAGCGGGGCCTCATGCAGTGGAGGTGGCTTCAACAGGTCTACACTGAACGTGCACAGGTGAACCAGCACATGTTGGCCAGAAGGGCTTTGCAGGGGTCACGCACCCCATGGCCAACAGTGAGGGGAAGGCGCTCACACCCAGGCAACCCATGGGACCCATTACTAGGACCCCCTAGCCCACACATGGAATAGAGGCACTGTTGCAGGTAAAGGGTAGTACCCAGATTTATTGCAGGGTTTCACAGACCTATGGACGCGGGTGTGGGTTGGGCGCTGCTCGGTGTTTGGCGGCCTGGGAAATGATGCAGCAGCAGATGGCATCCCTATTCTCCTCTGAGATGTGCTGGAATGCCCCTCCCTTGGCATGTTGGTACAGGGGCACGGGACCGGCCCTGTGCACTGGTGGTGGGTTGTCCAGGGCAGCACCCCCTATCTTGCATACATTGTGCAGGATGCACGCTGCCAGGACAAGGATGGGGGTGTGGTCCAGGTCAAACTGGGTCCTGTTCATCAGGAGGTCCCAGCACATCTTCAGGAGCCTGAAGGCCCACTCCACCATGCTGCGTGTGGATGACAGGCGCTCTCATTGAACAGGCGGTGGTCCAGGTTGCGTGCCACTGGATTGGCTTCGCATGAGTCATGGGCTGAGCGGGTAGGCAGGGTCCCCTATCACAACAGAGGCCATGGGAACCCCCTCTATCATGCG
This sequence comes from Sphenodon punctatus, assembly GCA_003113815.1. Classification (NCBI taxonomy): domain Eukaryota; kingdom Metazoa; phylum Chordata; class Lepidosauria; order Sphenodontia; family Sphenodontidae; genus Sphenodon; species Sphenodon punctatus. The sequence goes on along the minus strand of QEPC01008676.1, from coordinate 311,463 downwards.
GTACAGGTTGGGGGGGCTATCTCCCCATCGAACATGCGTGCATAGAAGGGGGAGGCACGCAGGATACATGTCGTGACTCCACCCCGACTGGCCTGTGTACACATCTATGAACAGGTGCCTATGATCCACTGCGACCTGCATATTGATGGAGATGGCCTGTTTTCAGTGCATGTAGTTGATCTTTGCATGAGGGGGGCATATGATGGGGATATGGGTGCTGTCAATGGCCCCAATGCAATGTGCGAATCCCATTTCCTTGAACCCATGCATCACCTCCTCTGGTTCACGGAGCTGGATGACCCGCTCCAAGAGGAGCTCCATGAGCAGGTTGCACACATCATGGAGGGCTTTGTTTATGGTGGCAGTGCCCACCCCGAACTGCTCCCCCATGCTCCTACAGGAATCGGGGGTGGCCAGCCACCACACCGCCATGGCCACGCGCATCCCTGGTGGCAGTTCTCTGTCTGCTGCTCAGTCCCATGCTACAACCCATCCGCCCCATGCCCGACTGCCTTCAGCAGTTCCCTTATGTACTGTGTATGGCGGTGTGGNGTGCCCACCCCGAACTGCTCCCCCATGCTCCTACAGGAATCGGGGGTGGCCAGCCACCACACCGCCATGGCCACGCGCATCCCTGGTGGCAGTGGGAAGCGCATGTTCATCTCCTGCCTCCTCAAGTTGGGGTTGAGGAGCTTCCCCAAGCGGGTCAGGAGGGAGCGGGGCATCTGGAAGTGGTCCGACCATTCCCCGTCCATCCAGGTGGCCAACATGTTCCCCCACCAGTCATTGGAGCAGGAGCACAACCAGTGCCATTGCAGGGTTGTTAGGGTCACGCGGCAGGCATACACATTGAGGGTCCTTCGGGCCAGGATGAGCTGGCCTTGCTGGGACACCGAGGAGCCCAACATGGCACGGCGTCGGACATCTGCCCACCTCACTCATTGGATGATTGCCACCCTCCGGAGGTTTTCTGCCCTCCCCCATCGACCCAACAGGCAGAGCAGGGCTATCTGCTGTAGCAGCATGTGCAGAAGCAGGAGGGCCATGCCCAGAAGGTACAGGAGCACGTCCCTGGGCTGTGGGCATCCCCTGGCAGCATGGTTCTGCAGCTCCCCAATCTGAGCCACCCTCTGCTGGCACGTGCCATGGCCACAGTGCACTTTTCTGTATGGCCTGTGCCCACGACTCACTCTCCCCTGGTATTGTGGGAGCTCCTCTGTGTCCTACCAACCCACGGTCACCGTTCTCTGTCTGCTGCTCAGTCCCATGCTACAACCCATCCGCCCCATGCCCGACTGCCTTCAGAAGTTCCCTTATGTACTGTGTATGGCGGTGTGGCCAGGGCACTGATTGGTAATGCACTGGGGGTGTGCTGAGGCTGCAACCGGGTGCCGGGCCTGACTGGGCATCCCCTCGAGTGCGCCGACCGCATGCCTGCCATGGGGGGGATGGGGCTGCCCTCACCCCAGGGTACCCCTGCCTTTGCAACTGCAATACAGTGTCCCCAGCCAGGGTCAGACTTTGCCTGATGCAGCTGTTCACAATGTGAATACAATGCCTGGCTCGACTCCTTGGGCTGGCACAGTGCCTGGCTGTGGCTTCCTAATCTGTCAGCACATGTGCTGCATCCCTTCTGCCCTCTGTGTGGGTTGCGGTGCCCAGTCCCCAGCGGGATGGGCTATCTCTGGCATGCAAGGCTGCCTGTGGGCAAGGGTAGCCACTAGTTCCGTGCTCGTCCCGGTCGTGGGAGCCCTCCGTCTCCCGCCTGTTGGTTCCCCAGAGCAGTCCCCACTCCTGCCATGGCCGGTCATTCTGTGAGGCCCTCAGCTGGGGATGTAGGGGAGGGGTGGTTGCCCTGTGAGGACATGCTGTTGGCAGCCCTCTGGCTGAGCCCCGACATGCAGCTGTTGGTGGGAGACCCCCTGTCGGTGGAGGATGGCTTTGGGCTACTGTCGTGTTACATGTGTATGCTGGGTCACCAGGTCGGGGCCTCAGCATGCCTGGGCCATTCCCTCAAACTTGGCTTCACCCCCTGTACCTGCCTCCTTTGGGGCACCCACCCGTAATTGTCATGCCATGGACCGCTGCTGAGGTAACGGTGGCTCACCTGCTGACGGAGTGACCCAGGTGACCCAGGTGACCCCGCACGCACCCTCGGATGTGGGGTCCCTCCTGTGGAACCTGGACTTGCTATCACCTGATGTTGGTGGACCGCTCCAGATCGGGGACCCCTCTGCTGTGGAGCTCGCCACCCTCCCATCGGTGAGGAACCTTCCAACTGTGCAGGCTGCAGCCACCAGAGAGGACCTCCTCCTTCCCCGCTGCCTGGTGGATGCTCATATGCACTCCCGAGGCTTCCAAAGGGGCCTATTCACGTGGGAGGGTCTAGTGCAGGGGTCACCACCTTGGGACTGCTCACCGGACTGTCCATGAATGGCCCCTCACCACTGCCCACTCGCAGCCACCACGGTGACCTGGCCGGCGCATTGCCTGCCCCCCTCTGTGCCTCCGATTGGACTGTGCACTGCCATCTGCATTGCTCCTGACTGCCACCTGGTTCCCTTAATTCCATCATCCCCTCTGTGTGACCGCTGCTCCTTCCTGCTGGGGCTGCCCTGGTGTCCTCGCCCGCTCTGCGTGGGTGCTCCTGTGCCCTCCTGTTGTGCATTGCTTGCCCGGACATGGGTCCACCGGCACCCACCTGCTCTGCCTCTCTGTGCTTGGGAGACCCAATTCCCCTGGCACCAATAAAATGCAGTTCTTTGATGGTCTGTCCTGCCTTGCCTCTGTTGCTGCTTTGGTGGCTGGGTACCCCTTCCCCTTGGTGGCCCTCCTGCCCACCTTCTGTGTGGTTGTGTGCGGGGGGGGGTGCTTGGTGTGTACTGGTGGGTTCCAGACCTGTGTGGTGTGTGTACCCCTGGCGGCTTCCCTGCTGGGTGCTTCTGCCTGGGCTTGCTCAAGGGGTGGTATTGGCGGTGGGCAGTTGGCCAGGCACCTCCTGGACTCGCCTTTGTATTGGTGTGGCCGTGCACCTCCCCTTCGCTCCCCTCTGTTATTGCCTCCTGTTGGTGCGGACCATGCCTGTGGTGGTGGCAATGGATGGACAGTGGCACCATGGGCGCTGGGCAGCTGAGCGTGAGTAGGGGTTATGGTGACCCCTGCCTTTGGACCAACCGATCCCCCTTGGTGCGGGGAACCGGGTGGTCTTCCGGGTGGTGGCTGTCAGCATGTGGGGTGTGCCCCTGGTGCTGTTGCTGTCCCCGGACCTCCCAGGGCCCGTTGGTGCAGGCATTCCCCATTGCCCTGTCCCTTATCTCCTGCAGCTACTGTTGTCATGCTGCTGGCGATCTTGTGCCTGGGCGCTATGGTGCTGCAGCTGGAGCAGGTGGCGTGGGACATGCAGGTGGTGGGGCGGCTGTTCAATGACATCCGGGAGTGTTCTTCCTGTTTGCTGGGCCCTGTGCCTGTGTCCCTCCATGGGGAATTCTATTCCTTGGCCACCGGGGCCAACTCTGATGTCTGTCTCCTCTCCCTCTGTCCCATTCAGTGGAAGCCATGATGGCGGAGTGGACCCAGGAGCAGGGGGAGTTGCTGGAGCACCTCCTGCACATCCTGGAAAGGCTGCAGCGGCTGGACCGTGAGCAGGCTGAGCAGTGGTTCCGGGCACGGGGTCACTGGCCCTATTGACTGGGTGCTGTCCCAGGCCTGCCACTGCTGACACTTCCCCCCCTTCTGTTGCCCTGTCCCCTTCCCTCCCCTGTTGTTGTTGCCCCCTGTTGCAGTTTCCCCTTTTTATTAAAGGCTTGTGTGTTCCTTCCCGGTGTGTCTGTGTTGTGCTTTGCTTTGACCTCTCCCCTTGTGCGGGTGCCTCTGTGGGGGTGTGTTGGGGTGTTGCCTGTGTTGTGTGGGTGCCTTCCCCCCAGTGACCCCTGTGGGCCCTTCCCCGTGGGCTTATGTTGCCTGCTGTGTGTCTGCCACTCTGCTGTGTGTGTAGGGGAGCGTGGACCTGGCACTGGTCTGTCTGTGCTCTGTGCCAGAGCTGTGTGGAGCCAGCTCCTTTGTAGCAGCTGTCATCCCATCTCCCTCCCACCCTGCCCGCATGGGTCCTGGTGGATCGGGGGCGGGGGCGTGTTGCGTGGCTTCGTTTGCCCTCGGTGGGCCATGTTGTGCCATCGCTGTGCCGGGCAGGGCTTCCCCACCGGTCCCGGATGTCCCTGTACTTGCACGGGTGTTTGCCAGGTGTTTCCCGGGATGGGTGTGTGGCTGCTGGGTGTTTTCTGGCCCCTCCCCTTTCCTTCCCACATCCCCCTGTGTCACTTTCTGTGTAAATGTCTCCCTGCTCGGCACCGCCGGGTGTTCACTGGGTGTGCTCACCCTCCCATCCACACCCATCTCCACCCATCAGCGCTGCTGCGCCGTCCATGAAAAAAAGGCCTTAAAGTACTGTGTCCAGTTCTGGGCACCGCACTTAAGAAGGACATTGACAAATTAGAATGTGTTAAGATGAGAGCGACAAAGATGGCCAGAGGTCTTGAAACTAAGTCCTATCAGGAAAGGTTGAAGGAGATGGGCATGTTTAGCCTGGAGAAGAGAAGACTAAGGGGAGACATGACAGCCATCTTCAAATATCTGAAGGGATGTCACATAGAAGATGACTTGTTCTCTGTTGCTCCTGAGGGATGGACTAGAACCAATGGGATCGCACTAAGAGCTGTTTGACAGTGGAAGAGACTGCTTAAGGTGGTAGTGGGATCTCTTCCGCTGGAGATTTTCAAAGAGAGGCTGCATGGCCATTTGTTAGGGATGTTGTAGCTGTGGATTTCCTGCATGTAGGGGAAGGGACCAGTTAGGATGGTCTGCCCTCAGAGGCTGATGGAACCCCAGCGGTTCCAAGAGGTCCTGAAGGAGTTAACCCTGGATCCAGATGGTCACTCTGTCGATGAGCTGGTCCAGTACTGGAAAAACTTGCTGGAGGAGGCCATTGACAGGGTGGCTCAGAGACGCCCTCTGCCTCAGTTTTGTCACTGCAGGGCCCCTTGGTTTACTGAGGGACTGCGGTGTATGAAGCGACTAGGCAGGAGGCTGGAGAGACGCTGGCGCCGGACTTGATCTGACTCCGACCATCTTCTCCATAGGGCCCATTTGTGGTCCTATGTTGAGGCTGTGAGGACAGCAAGGAAGGAATTCCTTGCTGTCCTCATAGTGTCTGCGAAGTCATGCCTGGCAGAACTGTTTCGGGTGGTGCGGGGGCTGGCTAGTCTGGCCTCCCTCTGCCTGGTTGGGGACTTGTCCCAGGCCCGCTGTGAGGAGTTTGTCAACTACTTCGCAGACAAGATTGCTCAGATTCAGAATGACTTTGACGTTGGATTAGGGGCAGTAGGGGGAGAGCGCAAGGGGATGGAGGCCCTGTCCAGTCCAGCTTTGTGGGGGGAGTTTCAGGAAGTGACACCGGCCGATGCGGCAGATGTCTTGGGGTCTGTGAGGGCCACCTGTTGTGAACTCGATCCATGCCTGTCCTGGTTGGTGAAAGCCTCCAGGGAGAAGTTAGGGACGGTGCTGGCGAGAGTGGTCAATGCGTCCTTGTAGCAGGGGAGGTTGTCGCCCAGCCTCAAGGAGGCTGTGGTATGCCCCCTGCTGAAGAAACCATCTTTGGATGTGGATGCGCTCGCCGTTACCGAGCTGTCNAAACCATCTTTGGATGTGGATGCGCTCGCCGTTACCGAGCTGTCTCTAACCGTCCCTTTTTAGGGAACGTTATTGAGCAGGCGGTGGCACTCCAGCTCCAGGTGCATCTGGATAGCATCGGCTTCCTAAACCTTTTTCAATCTGGGTTCTGCTCCGGCTATGGCACTGAGACGGCACTGGTGGCCTTGGTCAATGACCTCCACCAGGAGATGGATGCAGGATGTTCAACAGTTCTCAACCTACTAGATCTCTCGGCCACTTTTGATACCATGGACCATGGGCTGCTGTTGAGGCGGCTGTGTGACCTGGGGGGTCTGGACAGGACTGGATGACCTCTGAGGTCAAACTCTAAGATTCTATGATTCCATTATACTAGTTTTAGTACCCATTGCAGCTCTAGTTCTGACAGTCCCTATCCCACCAATGTCAAGCACCAGTTCTGCTGGGAGCGTGAAAGCTTGCTTTGCTGAGAATCAGGTCCTGTGATGTCTCAGTGGCCAAGGAGGGTCACCTGGCCTGGCTTTTTTATACTCTGGCTTCAGCTTGCCAGGCAAGACAGCTGCTATATGAAAACCTCCTGAGCTAAAACCATGAGTCTATAGCTTCAGGTAAAGAGACAGGACTTGTAGCTGGCCTGTAGCAGACTCCTGTGAACCCATTCCTCCAGCAGGGGTGGATGGTGGTGGAGGGGCAGAGGGGCTCCACCCTGTCTCTTGAGGAATCACCCAAGCCTCTCCCTCATTCCAATCCCCTCCACCGGATTCAAAACTCAGCAGACTGCTTCCACATCAAGCTGCCAGCTCATGCGCAAAGCCATCTCAGTTGTGAGCAAAAGAGGTGGTGGAGGGAGATGGGGGGTAGATCTGGCAGGCAGGTCCATGTGTTGCTTTTACTGTGCAAATTCTTGGGGCAGCTGCCTTGGCTTGCTTCGGGGCATTTGTTCTCTAAAGGAAAGGGGAGGGCTTGGAGGCAGGGGATGGGGAGGTCCCTGTAATTCAGAATGCAAGGAGCCCTCCAATCAGCATTGCCTCTGAGTGATGCATACTGCCCAGAAATCAAAAGCACCATAGCAAAGGGGAGGGAGATGTGGCATCTTCCAGGCTGCTGCTGGAAGCCACGTCTTCTCTTCTCAGAGAACCAAGATGGCTGCCAGATTCTGCAGCCAGGGCAAGGATCGCTGGTAAGTCTGTGTCTTCCCCACCTGGTTCTATGCTTTCTCACCTTCTTTCTGCCCCCCCCTCTCTCTCTGCTTACCCCCACCCCCATTTCCATCTCTCTCCTCCTCCTTGTCTTCCATTAAAACACCCCTTAATTCTGCTACTCCTTCTGTTCTGCCTCTTCCCCAACCCTCCATTTCTCTATATCCCTGATTCCCCCCCACCCACACTCTCTCTCACCCTGTCTTCTTCTCCAGCTACCCACCCTGTTTCTGTCCCTCCCTGCCTTCCTCCACATTCCGTTTCTACCTCTCTCTCCAAAATGTCCCTGCCATCCACCCAACCCTCATTTCAACTGGGGCTGAGATGATAACACATGTCCCCATTCCACAGGGAAATACCAACCTTCCAGGGGTCCATTCCAGAGCTCATTAGTACTTCATCAGTCTCTGGTGATTCCACACTAGGACTGAAACAAGAACCAAAATTATTCTCACAATAATTTTGCAGGAATCGAGAATTGCAGCAGAGATTTCACAACTTTTTCAAATGCCAATTAAGATCTCAGACAAAACTCGATTTTATAGGTTACTGCAATTTACTGTTTATCATTTACCATATTTACCAGTTACCGTGGTTTTTTCCCCATGTATCAGTTGTATCATAAGAACATAAGAAGTGCGATACCGGGTCAGACCAATGGTCCATCTAGCCCAGCATCCTGTATCCAACAGTGGCCAATCTCAGTGGCTTGGGCGAAGCACCCAACAGGTCACAATGGGGGATCCATTCCCTGTTGTTTTCCCTCAGCTCCCGTCATGTTCCCCAATCCCGATTGGCATAAGAACATTGCAATTTACTGTTTGCCATGTTTACCAGTTACTATGATTAGCAATTTTCTGTGCTTATTGGTGATTGGTTATTGTGCTTATTGGTTTATTGTTTTATTACCATGTTTATTGGTTATTTGTGTTTGTTGTTGTTGTTGTTGGTTATTGGTTTTTATTGGATATTGTTTATTGGTTAGTTGTTTATTGGTTTATTGTCATGTTTATTGGTTACTGGCTTATTGATTATTTTATTATTATTTGTTATTAGTTATTGGTTTTTGCTTTATTGGTTATTTAGTTTTTAGTTATCGAGTTTTGATTTATTGGTTGTTTGGTTATTTGTTATTGGTTATTGGTGTTTATTAGTTATTGGTTTGTTACCATGTTTATTTGTTATTGGTTTATTACCATGTTTATTGGTTATTGGTTTATTGGTTACCGTGTTTAATGATTATTTGATTTGATTCACAGGCAACCTGGTAAGCAACAACCCATTAAATGGTAACCAACAACCCGGTAAACAATAACTCGGTAACTGGCAATCTAACGGAAAATGACAATCCGGTAAATGGTAAATGGTAATTCAAGAAAAGAAAGAGAATTGTCGAGAGACAGCAGTTTTCTGGGTTATCATTTCTCATTTAAACAAGCTGAGAATCACAATTCTCGGTGATAACTAGGAAAAAGTCAAAATCAAGTTTCAGTCCGATTCCACACTTTCACCATTGTTGATATTGGTGCCTTTGATTTTTCATCAGTTCCCATTTTGTCACGTTCTGGCATTTTTCATAATTTTTCATAACTTTCCATATTTTTTGTCATTTTTCATCATAGTTGTCACTTTCCAGGACTTTGATGACAGTTTTACATTACCTTTACAGCACTTTTATAGCAATTTCCAACACTTCTCTGGCACTTAGCCAGCACTTTTTCCATCTCCATAGCTCCTGGGGATGCACAAAGGGCTTGGGATTAGCCCTGTAGCAGTTCTGTTCAATGTGTGAAGAATAATGACAAATAGCAAAAACAGAGGAAAACCTGGTAATTTTCTGCATTGCACAAATCAGGCCAAATGATCTGTTTCTAGTAGAAACAGCATTCATCATGATTTGTTGTTTCAGACCCAATTTTAACCTCTCTCCTGCTCCTTGTCATACTAAGCCACACACCTCACATTTCAACCTCTCTATTCCCTGCCCCCCTGCCTCTTTCTCCCCAGTTCTCTGTTTCTGCCTCTTCCCTCCCCCTGGCTTCCCTTCCTTTCATCCACCCCCAATCCTGTTTCTACTGTTCCCTGACTTCCCCTCCGTTCACCCTCCCCCTGTTTCTAACCCTCCGCCCTTCCCCCCATTAACCCTTTTCATTTCTACCCCTCTCCTCCCCACTGTCCCCCCTTCCTGAATATCCACCATCTGCCACTGCTATGCAGTAAATGCCATGGTCGATTGAACTGTTGTGTGCGAAAGGCCTGAGGTCTATGCAGAAACTAAGTGGTCAGAAATAAGGGAAAATGAAGGTCCTGGACTAAGGTGAGTATGGGTTGGTTAGGAGCTGAGTCCTATTTTCTCAGGGATGTAGCATATGGAGCAGGGCTAGGATGGTGAGGAAGACAGAACAGAGCTGTTGTTTTCAAAAGTAACCATTGGATGTGCCTTGGTGAAACACACTGAACATCCCAAGCTGTGGAAATCAGGCACTTTTAAGCAGCAGGATAACAAAAGTGAGAGTGAGTTGTGAGGGGCCGGGAGAGAACAGGTCACTGTCTGGAGCTTCTAAAGTGCCACACCCTGATGAACAAAATGGCAGTGACTCAACCCATTCATCAAGCTTCCAGGAAATCTATATGCCAGTGGGGAGTACAGTCGTCCACTGTGGGTTAGGGTTGAAGTGGCAACTCCTTTTTCTGCTCCACTATTTCATTCTGCCATTTCGGAATTGCCCATGACTTTCTGCAGCTTTTCCGCCTGCATTCTACTAATTCAGAAACTGTCAGAACAATCTTGTAAACTGTAGGAACAAATATTGTTCCGCTACTTCGTGGTGCCAGTGGAAATTGCAGAAGATCAAAACTGTCAGAACAAACATTGTTCTGCTAGTTTCACAGTCGGGTGGAAGTAGCAGAATGAAAGTAGCAGAATGAATGTCTCTATCACACCGTGCCGCTCATTGTGGAAGAGCTTTTTCCATCAGAAAAAGCTACCACAGTGGCGTGCCATTTCAGCCCTGCTGTGGGTCCTATGGTGGTGGCAAGAGGTCATGGGGAACCAAAATGAAGGAGGGGATTTTCTCTGCATCCAATAATGGGGGTGGGGGGAGAGAATGCAGCCTCCGATCTCCCTCCCTATGCGATTACACATCTGTCATGAAATCGTTTTGCAGCCAGTCACCTGTTGATTTTGAATATTCAGGCCAATGTTAGGAGATAAAGCAAATGTTGCTGAAGGTGACATTTTGGACACAACTCTTGTGAGCTGACGTAGAGCCCTTTGCCAACCTAAACAGGTCTGATCTGCTTCTGCATGTGCGTGCAGGTGTATATTTGTGTATTTTCCCTTTCCTTTCCGATTGTCAAGCTTCTGCCTGGCTAAGCGACAATTTCATCTTTTCAGAGATCAATTACAGCGTCTGGCTGCAAAGCCTGGAAATCCAATTAAGTCCAAAATAAATACAAAATGAAAAATATACAGAAGTGAAGGCATAAATCAAGCAGAAAATGGTCCAAACATTAAAATAAACAAGGAGGAATCTCAACTTCATTTGTCTTTTCTTTTGTGAACCTCTGTCATTGATTTATTCTGTTGCTTTGGCATCACTTCTTGTATTGTCTTTGTTTGGCTTCAGAAGAACTTGATCTGCGTGGACTGGGCTGGTGGTTCTAATTCCCCCTGGCAGAAGCCCTAAGTCCATGGCAGGGATTAGCCCAGCACCATGACTGCAGCCCTCTCCCAGCTTTAATCTGCATGCAGACACACAGTTCCTCTGCAGAATGAAGAGCTGCTTGCCTTTTATCTGCAGAACTGGAACAGGTTCAGATTGCCAGGGTGTTTCTAAAAAGATAAAAACTTTCATTCTAGTCTTTCCAGAGTGACAATGAATTGTTTGAAGTGAGCGAGCAGCACCATCCCCAAAAGATCTTACACAACTGCAGGAAAGCTGATCTCCACACATCCCAGCAGCAGACTCAGTATTGGCCAAATCTTAGTAGTCTTTGACACTTGATCAGATCTTACTACTCTAGAGCTTATCTCATAAACTAGAGTTTCTCAGTGACCTCCTTAGCAACTATAGACTTGACTTGAAAACAAGGTTTCCTGAAAGGATTAAACTATGGTCCATCTAGCCTGATATCCTGTCACCACTGGCCCATTGGAAAACTGAGCTCCTAATTCAACTGCATTAGAGGTTGGCTTGCTCTTGTTAGCCATTTAAATGACCAGCACTCCTCTGAACCATGCTCTTAGCCTCAGTGTGTTCAGGATTGACGTGTTTCATGCTGTCACTGAATAATCACCATGCAGTCTCATCTTCTGTGTTAGGGCATTTTGCTACCTCGGCTACATATCTCTTGCAGAAAAAAAAAATGCAAGTTCGTGGATCTCCAACTTTGCCCTTTCAGGACATTGTCACCTGCTCACAAGTACATAATATCCGTAAAGGAAAGTTGGTTACCATTAGCATTTTCTGTGTGTGAAAAAAAAAGCCCTGCTGTAGAAATCTACCCCAATGTGTTTTACCATGAGGTAGATTTCTATCCCAGTCTGGGTGCAGAAATTTACCCTATCACATTTCATGTTAGTTTGCACATACACACAATCTAAGTGCCAAAGGATTGGGGTAGAAAACTACTCCAAGACCCATTTAGTGTCATTTTTTTCATTACAGAAGATCAGGGTTCAGTGCCCTAAGAAAGAGACTGCAAAGAAAACTTCCCCACAAAAAATAGGGAGCTAGAAAGTGATACAAATTTCATCCCCTAGATCTCCTTTCACCACTTCCCAGGTAAGAGATGGCTTAAGGGGCTTGATATATGACTATCCATGATGCTAATACCTGCAAATAAAACATTAATGCCATCTCTCCCTCCTTCATCCTGTTGCAGCCCATGCATGACTGAAACTTGATAATCACTTTTCTCGATGAGTATCGGGATTCTTGGTTTATTCTTGCAAATCAGAACAAGCTGAGAATTGCCTGGATTCTCTCTGAGAAAAATGAGAATCTTGCAAATAGCCCTTCTCTGGGTCCAAACTCTGGCTGACTTGCCTAGCTGCCTCTCCGAATCTGGGGCTGCTCTGGCTACTACTCCAGGACTGCTGTCCCCACTCAACTTCTTTCTGGGAGCAGGGAGGGGGAAGCGAGGAGGCAGCTTTATATCTTAGCAAAATCAATCAATCAATCAATCACTGCACACATGCAAAATGGCCACCAGTGTCGCCACCATTTTGGAAAAGGGCAGTTGGTTTAGAGATGCGTGAATGCCTCTGCGCATGCGAAGAATGACTGGCGTTTCCAAAAATTGTGGTGACACTGCCAGCACCATTTTGGAAAAAGGTTTGTGCATGTGTACAACTGCCTCAGCAGCTGTTTTGCGCATTCATAGTGATTTATTTGATTTTTTTTGTGGGATATCGCAAGAGATTTCTTAATGTGGCTGAGATCTTCACAAGATCTCTTTCCCAGCTGAAATCTCATAAGATATCTTGTGAAAATCAAATCTGATTCTCGTTTCAGGCCTAAACCAAAGCCCATAGAGTGTATCAGTTCTCCTGTCTGGGCCTGTGTATGGAGTAAAATACCAGTCCTTGCTAGGGATGGGCGAACAGAACAGAGTTTGGCTCAGTTCGATTTTGTTTGAAATTAGAGTTCGGAAATTCGGTTCGGTTCAGTTTGAAATTTGAGTTCAGTTCAGAAGTTCAGTTTGGTCGACCAAACAGACCAAGTTCGGTTGAATTCCGAACTTCCGAACCAAGTTCGGCCATTCAAAACCAGTTTTTTTGGTGTGTGTTGCCACTAGGGATGAGAAAACAGAATGGAGTTGGGAAATTTGGTTCAGTTCGGTTCAGTTTGAAATTCCAGTTCGGTTCAGAGGTTCGGTTCGGTCAACTGAACAGACTGAGTTCGGTCCGAACTCCAAATTTCTGAACCGCATTCACCCATTCCTAGTTCTTGCACTTGGGAGCTGCACATTAGCAGCCTCCCTGTCCTGCACCCAACTACATCCACTCCTGAATGTTGGAATTCAGGGCAGAGTGTTAGGGAGAGGCTGGAACATGAGACTGGGCTTTAACTCAGCTAATGTGTGTGAGGGAGACAGGGAGTGAAAACAAACAAAACAATAGGGGGTGGGTATCCCTGAGTGGATGGCTATCTGCATGTCAGGGCGCAAAATCCTGCCCTGAAATGTGCAAGAGAAGCCGTGGCAGAACCTCGTTCACATCAGCTCTTTTTCTTTCATCTGGCTCCTCCTTGCTGCCACATCTTCCCTCACCGCTCTCTCTGCTGCCACTGCCGCCGCTGATCTGAATGTGGCCTAAGTCCACAGGTATGCTCAGAAAGAGTGGGCTGGGAATACCTCGACCCATAAAAGCAAGACAGGTCAGTTGCCTAGGAGGAATCTACAGGAGAAGGTCTTCCTAAGAGAACTCTGCCTGAGCCAGAGAGTTCTGAAGGGAGCCAGAAGGAAGCGGTCTGGCTCTGTAGGAAGTAAAAACTTCTGGAGCTGCAGGGTGTGGGCAGATTAGCTGGCAGCCCAGACAAGGGAAGGTTATTGAGCAGGCAGTGGTGATCCAGCTCCAGGCGCATCTAGATAGCATCAGTTTCCTGGATCCTTTTCAATCAGGGTTCCATCCTGACTATGACACTGAGACAGTGTTGGTGGCCTTGGTCAACGATCTCTGTCGGGAGATGGACACAGGATGTTCTACATTTCTTATACTGCTAGATCTCTCGGTCACTTTTGATACTGTGGACCATGGGCTGCTGCTGAGACACCTGCATGACCCGGGGGGTCTGGACGGGACTGTTCTTGAATAGTTCCGGTCATTCCTGTCGGGGAGAAGCCAGCGGGTGGTGTTGGGAGCTGAAACATCTTGCCCCTGTGCCTTGTCCTGCGGCGTTCCGCAGGGTTCCATTCTGTCTCCATTATTATTTAATGTGTACATGTAGCCCCTGGGGGAGGTCGTGAGAGGGTTTGGGGTGCGATGTCACCAATATGCTGATGATACTCAGTTGTACCCTTGCAATGGCCTATGACCAAGCAATCAACTTACCACTACCACTACCACAGTTGTACCTCTCTTTTTCAGCTGACCCAGACCCTGCTGTCTCATTGCTATCCCAGTGTCTGGAGACCGTGGCGGAGTGGGTGCGACAGAGAAGACTGAAGCTCAACCCTGATAGGATGGAGGTGATGGTGGTGGGTAGAGCGAGGGAGGTGTCACACCCCCTGATTAGGGGGGTTCACCCTCCTGTAGCTCAGCAGGTTCAGAGTCTGGGGGTGATAATGGACTCAGATCTCCACCTGTATTGACAGGTGGAGGTGGTGGCAAAAGTCGCCTTCTGCCAGTTATATCTGGTACAGAGGCTGCGTCTGTACTTCTCCGGGCCGGACCTGGCCTCCCTCGTCCATGCCTTCGTCATCTCAAGGCTGGACTACTGCAATGCGCTCTATGTGGGGCTGCCCTTGTTCCTGGTTTGGAGGCTGCAGCTAGTGCAGAATGCGGTGGCCTGACTCCTGTCGGGGATGGGCCGTCAGGAGCACATAACACCTGTGCTCCGGACTCTGCATTGGTTGCCAATAGCATGCCGAGCCAGCTTCAAGGTATTGGTATTGAGGTATAAGACCCTTCACGGTCTAGGCCCCTCCTACCTCAGGGACCGCCTTGCCCTCCATGCCCCAGAGTGGCTCCTTCGATCTGCCAGGGGTGCCTTCTTGGAGGTCCCCCGTGTTAAGCGGGGACCACAACGGAGAGGGCATTCTCAGTGACCAGGTCACGTTTTTGGAACTCCCTCCCAGAGGAAGCTCGCCTGGCCCCAAGCCTTTTAACATTCCGGTGGGCTTGTAAAACCTGGCTGTTCACCCAGGCCTTTGGGGGAGGGGCGAGGGTGGGTTAGAGTTTTTAGTGCCACCCTAACCTTATTTTGATTTCTGATTTATTTGTCCTAACCCTGTTTTAAATTGTGTGTTGTTTTAAAATAATTGTTTTATTTAATTGTTTTTATTGGATTGTACATCGCCCCGAGATGCCATAGGCAATTGGGGTGACTAAGAAATGTTTAAAATAAATAAATAAAATAAATAAAGTGCCAGGCTTGTTGGAAGGCAGTTGAGATTGAGCCTTGCCTAAAGAGATGATGAGTACTGTGAAAACTTTGTATATGATGGAGACTGGAAGGAAATAGAGAGACTGAGATTATTATGCATGTCACACCCACACCCACACCCACACCCACACCCACGTGGATTGAACTGGCAGAACTCCACTGCACCGGTGCCATGGGTCACGCACATGGCCCACCACAGTAACGCCAACAGATGCCCAGTTGAGAGCCAGTAAAGGAGGACAGATCCATAGCACACACACGCGGGCTCCCACAATGGCCATGAGGAAGGCACTCAACAAGACCAAGGGAACCAGCACCGCCCCAGGCATGGACTGGGGCCAGGTGAGCATGGGGACCCCACCGCATCAGGGGGGGTTCCCAGGGTAGGCAGGGGTACCGGTGCCTTGAACAGGTGTCCCGGGGTGTGTGTGGCCGGGTGAGGATGTATGGGAGGCAGTCTGGGACAGGCGGCAGGGAGGGGGGAGAGTGTCCCGGAGAGGGGGCACACAGTGGGGATGGTCCCGGCCAGGTGGGTTGGGTGGGGGGGATGCACCATGGCTAATTAATGTGCATGCCACCCGGCACAGGGCCAAGTGCACACAGTGACCCTGGCAGTGACCGAGGACCCCAACCCTGCACATCCACAGGGCTCGGCCACAGGAGCAGCAGTGACAGTGAGGTGAGAGAGGGAAACCCCCCATCCTGAGACGGGAGGGCCGTGCCCCAGACCTGGCACAGCAGCTGAGGGAACACAGGGCAGCTGTAGTCCCATAATCTGTGTCCCCATCCCCCTAGGACAGCACCCTGAGAGCAGACCACCGCACCACCAGGCCAATGGCAGAGGAGGGAACCCCAGACAGCCAGGTGAGCAGAAAGGAACCCCAGGGGGGAGAAGGTAGGGGAGGCCCCAAGGGGGTGCAGAGGGGGATGGCGGGACCCCATGTTACCCAAATGCAACAGGACATGACAATCTCCACAGCGAACACAGCCACGGGGTGGGCCCCATGCCACCCAAACAGAGGGCCCCCCACATGTGGGTCCCAAAAGGGGAAACCCTGGTCCAGACAGGAGGTCAGAGACTTCATTAAAGTGTGGGAGTCTGAAAGGGTACAGCGTGACCTGGTGCACAGCAACAACACCAGACATGTCTATGAAGCCATCGCCCAGGAGATGCAGTGGCAGGAATACAACAGGGATGTCACCCAGTGCATGCAGCAGGCAAAGAACATAAGGTCCGGATAAAAACATCAAGGACAACAATTTCAAGTTCGGCCGGGCCATGCACACAGCTGAGTTCCAGGAGGAGCTGGACAAGTTCCTCTGCATGGACGGGGACATCGTGGCCTCCCGCACACATGGGAGCACCTTCACCAAGGGCTGATGCAGGGCCAACACACAACCCCCCCTGACCGACCCCACAGAGCGGGGGGAAGACTGCTCCTGGGGAGGCCATCCAGGAAGCAGGAGGGCAGAGCCCTGTCCCACAGGCGGAGGAGGTGCCCCAGGGAT
>QEPC01008676.1:264984-294859 GCA_003113815.1 Sphenodon punctatus | reverse complement strand
ATATATATGTAATTTAATTTTTTTAATTTTTACCTAATTGTCATGGGGCCAGGGTACCGGGATGGGCCAAGGTAGAGAAGGGTCTAATCCCCAAGGATGAAAAAGGAAGACTGTCATGAGGCCAGGGTATCAGGGGGACCAGGATGGGGAAGGAGGGGGAGAGACCCCAAGGAGGGGAGCATATGGAAGGGTGTAGGGGAAAAAGACCTCTCAGAGCGTCTCAGAGTCTCCAGAGCCTGTTCTCATCTTGAGGACTAGAAGCCTAGATCAGAGAAGGTCTGATTCATCATTGAGGTCAAGGAGCAGACTTAAGACCCACACACCAAGATCCTCCCAAAGGGAGAGAGACATGCAATAGGTAACGACGAGGAACAGGGGGAGTCCCACGGATTGAGTGATAGGGGACTAGGGGCCTAGAGCTGGGGAAGCAACAGGGAACCACAGGGAACAAGGGAATAACAAGGGACAAGAGCCAAGGGGCTAGGGAACCAGAGCGGGAGGACCAATGGGGACGAGGGGAACAGCAAGGGACCAGAGCTGATAGGCTAGGGAAAACACCAGAGCTGGGGGAACACCAGGGACAAGGGGAACAACAGGGGACCAGAGTCGATGGGCTAGGTAAACAGAGCTGGGGGATCTCCAGGGACAAGGGGAACAACAGGGGCAAGAGATGGGGGGCTAGGGAAACAGAGCTGGGGGAGCAACAGGGATGCAGGAAGAAACAGGGGGGAAAGAGACAGGGGGCTAGAGAACCAGAGCAGGGGAGCAACAAGGATGAGGGGAGCAACAGGAAATCCAGGCAAGGGGCTAGGGAATCGGAGCGGGGAGCAAGAAGGATGAAAGGAGCAACAGACAAGGGGCTAGGGAACCAGAGCTGGGGAAGCACTAGAGACAAGGGGAATGACAGGGGGCAAGAGACAGGGGGCTAGAGAACCAGAATTGGGGAAGCAACCAGGACACAGGGAACAACAGGGGGGCAAAAGGCGGGGGGCTAGGGAACCAGAGCAAGGAAGCAACAGAGATGAAGGGAGCAACAGGGAACAAGAGACAAGGGGCTAGGGAATGGGAGCAGGGGAGCAACAGGATGAGGGGAACAATAGGGGACAAGGGGCTAGGGAGTCAAAGCTGGGGGAGCACATGCAGATTAGAGGGGAGACAGGGCAAACACANACACAAAGAACACCCACACCGGCGGGGACAGAGGGAGAAAACACCAAGGCACGTACAGGTCCACCAGGTGGCGTGGGGCGCTGGCCCTAAGGGCCCACCAAGGCTTAAAAACTTTCCCTGGGCCAAAACGGAAAGCCGGGGGGGGGGGCAGGACTAAGGTAACCGGCTACAGCTGGTGGAGGCACAGCATACGGGGAACATCCCCACCAGAGGGAGAAAATGCAGGGCATTTACCAATCCACCCAGTGGTGCAGGGTACTAAAATAGCGCCTCAGCACCCAAGGGCTGTGAGTTCAAGGTCCATCTCTAACACTAATATTATCTATATCTACACTAAATCTAATAACTATTCTAAATGCTATGAAATAAATGTATTAAGTACACATTACTCCTACAAACACTAAAACTAAATCACTAAACACTATCTCTATCGCTAAACTAACTCCTACAGCTCTCTACTGTCTCTCTCTCTCTATATATATATATATGGAATGGGGGGGAATCACAAACAACACAAGGAGGGGAACAAAACTGAAATGAAACCTAAATCAATCTAATAATCCTACTCTAAATGAAATAACAGGGGAAGGGAATCAGGGATAGAATATAATATATGGGATTGTATTATATTCCCAAATATTATATATTATCAGGTTCTTGCCTGACCTCATTAACAACTGATCATGTGCTTGCTTTTCTCATTTCACTTTATTTACTAATTCGAAGGGAGTTTACACCAGAATAAACACAGGCATGAGAGTCCTTCTGTATTCTTACTCCTTATGGCACTATGTCCGTTTTTACACGGAGGGGGCAGTAGCATCGATGGGTGGAGATGGGTGTGGATGGGTGGGAGAGCACACCCAGTGAACACCCGGTGCTGCCAAGCAGGGAGACATGTACACGGACACCACCACAGGGGGTAGTGGGAAGGGAAAGTGCGGGGCCGGTAAACACCCAGCAGACAAACACCCATCCCAGGGAGCACCCAGAAAACACTCGTGCAAGTACACGGAAAGCAGGGACAGGGAATGTCAGGGAAGCCCCACCCAGCACAGCAGCGGCACAACATAGCTGACACCGGATAAATGAAGCCACGCAACGTGGCCCCACCCCCAAGCTGCCAGGATCCGTGCAGGCAGGGAAGGAGGAAGCAGGGATGACAGCTGCTACAAAGGAGCTGTCCCCTCCCAGCCCCGGCACAGAGCCCAGACAGTCTGGCACCACAGAGCCCAACCCCCAGTCGAGCAACCCACACACAGCAGCCATCAGGAGCACACAGGGATGGGCACACAGGCCACAGGGGGTAAGGGGGGGAGAAGCACCCACACCAGGCAACCCTGCAACACCCCCCAGAGGCGCCCGGACAAGGGGAGAGGTCAACACAAAGCACAACACACATACTTGAGGAAGGAACACAAACAACTTTAATAATAATAATAATAATAATAATAATAATACATTTATTTGTGTAGCCATAGGCCATTACAAAATACAAACATTAAAAATATATCAAATAATGAAACCCAAAACACATCATATATACTATATCTAATACTTCCTTGTACAAAAAAGGAACTAGCCCCAAAATATTCAGCAATCATAACATTCAGGCCTACTTATCCTATTAGATAACCCACTAATCACTCTGACCTAATAAGGCTCTTTATCAAATATACTCAAAGCACAACATATCCCTCCTTCAACAGACACATTGGAAATATACTGTCCCAAAATAAATACTTCCCTTCCAGTACTTTCCACAGATACGGGAGCTAGTAACAATATAGTAAAATTCTTTATATCCTCAAGAACAACTTTAATAAGAAAAACGGGGAACGGAAACAGGGGACATCAACAGGGCAGAGCAGGGGGCAGTGCAACAGAAGGGAGGGGGCAGCACCAGCAGCGGCAGGCCTGGGACAACACCCGGTCAATAGGGTCAGTGATCCCGTGGCCAACGCCAGGACGCAACCTGCATGCGGTCGAGCCAGACCAGCAGGTTGAGGACATGCAGGAGGAGCTCCAGCATGCCCCCCTGCTCCTGGGTACGCTTCTCAATCATGGCTTGCACTGAACGAGACAGAGGGAGAGGAAATAGCCATCAGAGAAGGTCCTGGGCCCCAAGGAGCAGCACCCCCCACAGAGGAACACAGGAACAGGGCCCAGCAAGCCGGCAGCCCACTCACAGATCACATAGTAGTACCGCAGGTCCCATGTCACCCACTCCAGCTGCAGGGCCAACCCCCCGAGGTGAAGGATCACCAGCAGGATGACAATGGTGGCTGCAGAACAGAAGGGACAGGGCAATGGGGAAGAGTGGCACCAAGGGGCCATGGATGGGCCAGGGGCAGCAGCACCACCAAGGCCACACTGCAAATGGTGATGGACAGCACCCGGGAGGGCACCCCAGAGCCCTGCACGAGGGAGATGGAGGGCCAAAGGCCAGCGCCAACACACCCCATACTCATGCTCAGCTGCCCAGCATCCCTGGTGCTGCTGCCCATCCATCGCCACCACCGCAGTCAGACAGCACCAACAGGGGGCAACAGCAGAGGGGTGCGGAGTGGTGGAGCATGGATGGGACCACACCACTGGACAGGGAGGCCAGGGGGTACCCGCCGGACCACCCAGCACCAATACCACCGCTAGCACCCAGCCATCCCAAAGTGCTCAGCGGGGAGGCCATCCAGGGAGCAGACACCACACCACCAATGCCCACCTCACAGGCCCGGGGCCCACCAGTATGCACCAAGAACGCCCCAGCACACAACCACACAGAAGGGGGCAGGGGGTCACCAAGGGGAGGGGGTGCCCAGGTGGCAACGCAGGCAGAGAAGCAAGTCAGGAAAGATCAGCACACAGCAGCTCTTTATTAGCGATGGGGGAAAGGGTTGCCCCAAGCAAAGACATGCAGTGCAGGGGGGGCAGGAAGGAGAAACACAGCCCAGAACAGGGACCACAACAACAGGGCACAGGTGAACGTGCAGCCAGCGACTGAGGCTGCAAGGTAAGCCCCAGTGGGAAGGAGCCACGGGAACCTGGAGGAGGCAACGGGGTCCAGTGAATGACGAGGCCACTGGCGGAGAAGCAGATGACAGTGCAGAGGCCCTGCGGCAGCACAGGGAGGGGTGGGGGGGCAGTCAATGCACAAGAATGGGCAGCAGGGTGTCAGGGAGTGGGTGGTGGCCTGGCACAGCTCATGGAAGGTCCAGAGAGCACTCCCGTGATGGGGTCCCCTGCACGAGACCCTTCCAGGCAAACAGGCCCTGTCAGAAGCCCCGGGAGCGCATATGAGCATCCACAAGAAAGCGGGGAAGGAGCTGATCTGCAGTGGAGGCTGCATCCCACACAGCTGGAAGGTCCCTCACCAATCAAAGGGAAGCAAGCTCTGCAGCAGTAGGGTCCCCAGTCAGGAGTGGACCACCAACATTGGGGCACAGCAAGCCCATGTGCCACAGGAGGGCCCCTATGTCTGAGGGTGAGCATAGGATGCTGTGGGCATGCAGGAGGGCGCTGGTGTACAGTCCAGCCACTGGGGACCCCAAGACAGCAAGGCAAATCTATACCCAGGTCGCGACGTCAGCTGGTGAGCGGCCATCACCTCCTCAGCGGTCCACAAAACAATAATGGTCGGAGGGTGCCCCCAAGGTGGTAGCTGCAGTAGGGTGATGCCGAGCTCCTGGGAATGGCCCCAGCATGCAGGAGCCCCGACCTGATACTCCATTGCCCACATGTACCGCGACAGGAACCGGAAGCCATCCGCCACCGACAGGGGGTCACCCACCAACAGCTGGATGTCGCGACTCAGCCAGAGGGCCCCCAACAGCATGTCCATACAGAGTGACCACAACTCCCTGTATCCATCCCCACCCTAGGGCACCGCACAACGACCAGCCATGGCATCAGAGGGGCCTTCCCCAGAGACGCAGCAGGCAGGAGACAGAGGGTTGCAGTGATGGGGATGAGCTTGGGGTGGGAGGCCCTCCCAGCCACGGGTGACCTTGCATGCCTGAAATAGGCCTGCCTTCTGGGGCCGGGACTCCACAACCCACATACCGGACTGATGGGATCAAGCAGAGGCGATGACAGATGAGCGAGGCCAGGGTTGGGCAGACCGCCAGGGTGAGCATCCAAGCTAGGCACATGAACCTCCCCGAGTCCAGCTTCAGCATGCATAGGTGGCCCATGGCAGGAACGGATGACGGGCAGGTGTGGGTGCAGTGGAGCCTGGTGGTGCGCACGGTCCCATCCCCCCCTAGGGCCAGACGTGCAGCGCAACTGGAGGGGCGATCGGCCAGGCAGGGCACCCGTTGGTGGCGGGCGCACACCCCTCCATCAGCACCAATTGGTGCCTGGTGAACACAGGGCTACACAGCATGAAAGCGAGCTGAGGCAGAGTTAGTTGAGGGTAGTGTGGAGAGGCAGGTGCAAGGTGTTGAGCAGCAAATAGCAAACAATCACTCAGAGGTCGGAGGCAGCAGAGGTGGAACATGGAACCGAGGGGGTGGGGGCCTGGGGGCACAGGTCACCCAGAGGTGCAAACACAGACCAGGGAAAATGCCAGCGGTGGGCACCTGGGATTGGGGGACCACAAATCCATGCAGATGGAGGACAAGCCCCCACAGCACAGGGACATGCTGTGGAGGCTTCTGGGCACCTCCTTCATGCTCCTTCATGTGCATGGTGCTTCAGCAGATGGCCCTGTCCCACCTACCAGGGCCAGGCACCACCCTCCAGGGGGCACAGCATCAGAGGGCAGTGAACCTGAGGAGGGTGGCCACTGTGCAATGGGCACAGTGGACAGCCATTCGGCACCGTGCCCTCTTGTGCACAGCGGCATCCGAGCAAGACCAGCTCGTCCTGGCCTGGTAGTCCCTTGAAGTGTATGGCCACTGCGTGACCCTACCAACCCAGAGACGGCACTGGACACATTCCCACACCAATGACTGGTGGGAGAACATGATGCCCATCTGGTTGAATAAGGTGCTCCTAAAATAACCATGAAACCAGTGAGGTTTTTGGCAGGGCTCGACTTAGGGGTAGGGAACCTAGGCAGTTGCCTATGGTGGTGGATTTGGTGTGGCAGCAAAAAAGCCCTCCTAAATCTGCCACTGCCGCCCACTACCACCCGCAGTGACAGCTGCCTGCACAGTTGAACCGGGATCAGCACAGCTCTGCAGACAGTTGTGGTGGCGAGGTTCATTGTGTGTGTCTTGAATATGCACACACCAGCCCCCACCACATTTGCTCTCTGTGCCTGCTCAGAGAGCAAATCTGGTGGCAGCCAATGTGTGCATGCTGGAGATGCACACAGGGAAGTTGGCTGCTGTGCTGTGGGCCACCCATACTGCTCTCTCCATGGACTGCCCAGCCTGCTCACTCCCTGGCCTGATCTTAGCCTGCCCCACCCACCCACTTGTTCCCCGGCCCGCCCACAGCCTGCTCACTCCCCAGTCCACTCACACCTGCTTGCTTACTCACTGGCCTGCCCCCAGCCCACCCCCAACCCACTCGTTCACCTTCCCACCCACTCAACTATCCCCACGAGGTGGGGTGGTGGTGCCAGGGGTGACAGACTGAAGTTCTGGGTAGCAGCTGATGCTCCCTCCCCACTTTGGGTGAGTAGGATTTTTATTATATGTTTTTCTATTTAATTTAATTTTTTATTTTTTTTATTCCACCCCACCCCCCAAAGAGGGGAGCTTGGTGTGGCTTGGAAAGGGGCTCCTGGTTTGGGGTGTGTGGTTGGGGACTGTGGTTTCATGGATCAGCAGCCTCAGAAGTGCCTAGGGCTGCAAAGATTCTAAGTCCAGCCCTGGTCCTTGGGCAGGTGTGCCTGGTGCAGCTACTCTTGATTCTGCACTAGAGGCAACACGCCAAGGTCTGTGCAGGGTTGGTGCACTAAGAGTACCTACTGGGCCTCCCCAGGGTTTCTGAGAACACCAACCCCACAGATGAATCCTTGGATACTGATGTGGATCCTCCTTGCATGGGATTCTGAGGGTGTTTCTTTGCACAGGGTCCTATGTTTCTAATGGGCAATCCTTTATTTCCTATTATGGGACTAAGGATGAGGTTTTCAAACCACCTTGGGAGCATAAGTCTCCTTGGCTTTCCAAGGGACCTTCAGTGCTTAAGAGAATCCTGCCCTTGGGAATGGTCCAACTGCATTGGTCCATTGGCATCACTTGAAGTGGGTAGCACTGACTGCTTCAGAGGAAGATGGAAGAGTCACACCTTATGCAAACATTGGGTGTCCTGCCCCTAGTATTACTTACAGGTTATGTTTATTAGTTACAGGTTGGTCAATGTTCTGAGACTTAAGGACTTGCAGCGATTCCCAAAACGCATGCTTTGAAATCCTTCCTATTCTAACTATAGCTAGTCTTCTCATTCAGATAAATGTCCAATCACTCTTTGAATCTTGTCAAGCTCCAGGCTTCAGTCATATCCTGTGGCAATTAGTTCCACAGGTTACGAGTGTTTTGTGCAAACAAACTTTTCTGCTTCCAGTGTTAAATATGCTACTTTTCGACATCCCCAAATGTCTCTCTTTTGTGTTAGGCAGACGTCATGGAAGCAGTGCCCCATATCCCTTCCTTCCGGTGTGCTTCTCTGCTGTATCTCTGCCTGTATGGTCTCAGCTATGTTCCTGCGGAATGGAACCACTCTGGTTCCATGCTTTCTTTAGTGGCTCAAAGCTGTATTCACTCAGCCAGGTGCTTGGAAACCAGGCAGCCAATGTTCCAGGGATGAGTCCTAGATTCCGAGAAAGGCTGCTCCTTGCCGGGGGGATCAATGCCAGCAATGCAGACAGAACATTGTAAAGCAGTCCCAGCGCAGCTTTACTGCTGATTTAATGATCAGAGGAAGAACTTGACTGTTTATTAAAACATTAAACAGTAAAGTTTAACAAGAGACAGTAAAGATTTTCTTCCGACTGTTAAAGCAGCATTAAAGGGGGCTGGAGAGTGAGTTTTTTTTCTGACCAGTATGATTGGGCACACACAACTCAGTATCAAGCAAAGAGGCATTTTCAAAGCACAGCAGCCACCAGGAGAAAGCAGAGCCCAACAACTAGCTCCATGATTGCTGAGCCTCATGTTAAAGGGAAAAAAATACTAACTTCATACACATCCTGCACTTAATTGGGTATGTTTGCTCTCTGAATCCTGGGCTAGGGACAGGGCAGAGGTGGCTTTTAACCCTCATTAACCAACACCCAAACATTTCTGAAGTGTATCGTTTCTGCACTTTGTTTTGCCTTCTGCTTCTGCCACAAGCCACACACACACACACACACACACACACACCAGCAGTTCTGGGCTGGCAGGAAAGCCTAGTTGTCTGTCACAACAGGAATTTGGGTTCTGAGTTTGTGTCTTTACTCCTAATATAATCAATAACAGCAGAATCCCAGACATGGGGGACTGACTGTGTTAGGAAGGTGTCAATAACTTTTAGGAACTCTTCTAAACCTCACTGATGAAGCCCCACATCACCTTTCTCTTCTATTTGGTGGCTTAATAATGAGTGGATTTTGTGACTGTGCACAATTTAATGTGCTGTAAGTCCAGTTGTTGGCAGGAAACCATTCTCTTTCTTCCCTCTTCCAGTGTACATATAGAGTCCTTCTAGGGAGCAACTGAGCAGGTGAGGTGGATAGAAATAATAGTTTATTCTTTAAGAGGTAAGGATGTAAGGCCTGATCCAGCTCCCACTTTAGTCTATGGGGAGTTTTGCCATCTGGTTTCACCCTCAGGAACAGAATCGAGCCCATGTTTAATAGATTTGGGAAAGAAGAAAATGTTGTTTTAAGGCTAACTAGTCCCACCCTACACTCAGCAGGCTCCTTTGGGGGTTTGATTAATGAGAAGAAAATGGTTTCCTAGACATTGGGGACACTGCATGGAGATTTCCAGATCCAAACTTTCAGGAGAGGTCTGCATGCTAAGGAGGCTTAAAGGGTGAACTTGACCCCAAGTGTCACTGTGGGAAAAGATGCTGAATAGGGCTGAAATTTGATTTCACAATTCTTGCTTTTATCAACGAGTGTCAGGGGTTCTCAGTTTGTTCTTGCAAACAAGAATGAGTCGAGAATTCCCCTGACTCTTGCTGAGAAAAGTGAGAATATCACCCTCCTCCATGCTTGCAAAAAAAAAAAAGAAGAAGAAAAGGGGTGTTGGCTTTTGCAAACCATGTTACTCACCTTGCTGTGTCTCTCTGAGTCTGGGGTCACTCTGGGACTGCTCTCTACCCTCTCTGCTTCTCTGCGGGGGAAAAGGGGAAGCAAGGTGGTGTCGTCATGGGAAACAATTTTTAAAAAAATTAAATAAATCACTGAGTGTGTGCAAAATGGCTGCCAGGGCCATTCTGTGCATGTGCAGCCCTTTCCCAAAATGGTGCCAAGAGTGTCAGTGGCATTTTGGAAATGGGCAGCGGGTCTTCACATGTGCAAACAGTGCTGTGCATGCGCAGAACAGCTGCCCTTTTCCAAAATGGTGCTGACACTCCCAGCATCATTTTGGAAAAGTGCTGCATATGCGCAGAACAACCCCAGCAGCCATTTAGCACATGAGCAGTGATATTGATTCATTGAGATAGCTTGAACATTTTTGCACTGGGGCTGAGATCTTGGTGAGATCTGGGTCCCAGCCGAAATCTGGTGAGAGATCTCATGAGAATCCAATTTGATCCTTGTTTCAGCCTTAATACGGAATGCTCAGTGCATTGGGCAGCCTGAGAATTTTTCCGCTATTCCACTGGGAGGTGGATGAGCCTGAGTATTTTGTTGTTACTGATGGGGACAGGTTGCTGTTAGAGCTGAAATGGCTGTCTGATTTATGACTTGCAGGTAAAACCCACAATTTTGAGTACCACACTGGGTACTCAATGAGCTTCCCAAGTGTCTAGCAGATACCCAAATAACTGAAAAATAGACCATTATAGGTACCAATGTATTGGTAATCTGTAAATTGGTACCGGAAGAAAGCTAAAACAGAAACAGGAGAAACTTGAGAAATTGGTACTGGAAGTCCATATTCTGGGACCAGAAGTTAGAAAATCAGGATATCTGACACTAATCTGGTACTAATTGGATCAATCATTGGAAAATGTATGGGTTTACACATTTTTGTGGGTACTTATTTCAAATCTAGTTGGTACAGTTCCTCAACAAGCACTCTGTCCTGTTGTGCAAGTGACAAGACATTCCCCAGGTAAGCCAAACCCATGAGAGTCGCTCAAACATCCTTCTTCAGAGAATTGATTCCATGGCCTCTGCAGCAGGTGTGTGGGCACAAGCTGGCCAGTGTACAGTACAGGTGGGTAGGGCATGGCAAGGTTACTGCTGGGAAATGCCAGATGCTGAGGTCACACTCCTGGAGCACTAGGAAAGAAGGTGGAAAGCTAGGCCTCACAGAGGTGTCTTTGGGGCAAAATGCCTTCCTCTCCATGGATCATCTCTTATAGAGCCGAGGTAAGAACAAGTGTTTCTATACCATCTGGAAATCCCTACATTTGGGGAGTGCTTTCAACTGTTGGCAATATTACCTCACTATCCATTGAATCAAAACTTCCACTGTTGTCAAAATCGGCACCTGAGATTGCCCATCATTTTTTGTTATTTTTGCTATTTCCATTAATTTTGGGTATTTTTCTGTATTTTTTGCTAATTTCCAGCATTTTATGATAGTTTCCAGCATCAGAATGCAATTCACTACATTACTTTCATCATTTTCCTTATTGGTCCTTGCTTCGGCTACTTGTAAACTGGTTTTATTGGTGTATTTCAAGGGCTAGCCCTTGTTTTCTTCATAGGGTACACAAGTAATGATAAGCAGCATGTTAGGTTGCTCCTGCCTAGGAAGAATTACTAGAAATACCGAATAATTATCTAATAGTGGGGTGGCATAGCTGGAAATATCATCATTATTGTGCATTTTGTGATAAACGCACCAAATTTGGCATAGAGGTAGAGAAATATATTATGAACAGATCTGGATATTGAGCCATCACAGAATTGGCCCCTGACAACTGTGGAAGCCATCTTACAAAATGGCCGACATTGGTTACTATTTCTTTGCAAAACCACTCAACTCTGACTAGATGGCACTGAGGATTATTACATGGCCTGAACAGCCTTCCATGGCACCATGGGATGTTGTCCGTTGAATAGAAGGTTAAGTTACTGTGCTTAATCAGTGATTTGGTTAAAAAAATAAGTTTCATTAATTAAACAATGTAAAAGAAATGCAATTTATGTGATGAACGTGACATATTTTATTTTGCTGCTAAGAACATCAATCAGACAGTTAACATGTCTGTGAAACATACATAACAGGAATGGTAATAGTATTCTGATAATATTTTGCGTAGGATTAGTGTCAATCAGAAGTGTTCAAGTAATCACAAACTGCCTTAAACGTTAGCTCAAACAGCGCTCATGCTGTTGAAATACCACTAATTCTTGTGTCATACGTCTGGTTTTCATTTACTGGAACACTCTCCCTCCCATAAGCACAGAGCTGTGCATGCAAGTGCGGCATACTTACACTTGCAGCGCTTCTCACAACTCTTCTTACACTTGCACAATACCAACTCATAGCAGGTCACGGATGCCTCTGGTACTGTTGTCCAGTGTGGCTCGTACAGGCCACCCTCTGTTTTGATCCAGCCCCAGCTGGTCGGTGAAGGCAGCAAAGAATTTGGGAACAGTGCCTGACCCCACACATGGCCACCCTAGTACACTGACCTCTTCACATGTTGTTCAAGAGCAGCTCTGGTTGGTGGTATCTGCTGCACATTGCTGTTCCTTGTGAAGATCTTCTTTCTTGCCTTATCAATGTCTGTGCATGTGTTGGTTCTGTCATACAACAGAATGACGAATCTCTAGATGGTATGCATGATGTCACCTGGGATGTCATTTGGTGCACAGGACATTTTCAGCAGAGCATCAGTCAGTTCTGGCACTGCCTTCCAAGTGGCCCAGGCTTTTTTCTTACCATGCCCAGCAAAACTGGACACAGTATAACAACCAGTTAGGGTATGGAACATTGGAAGAGATTGTGCCTTTTCTGGCCCGAGGCTTCGAGCTATCCCGTGGGCTGCCAAGTACCGAAAACTCTTGCCGGTTCCAAATGATATCCACAGTTCATTTGTCAGTGTCAGGCTCTGTGCTGCAAACACAACCAACACCACAATATCTGTGTCAACAGTTCGAATCAGTATCTTGTGATGGTCATGTTGTGATGAATGTGCAGCATGCAGCAACATGAATGTGCCAGCCTCTTCATGGGTGCATGGGGTAAGTGAGGCAAGATCTTGGCTATAATTATATAGGATTTCCTAAAATAATCAATATTTAGTCAAATACACATTTACTGCCAATGGCCATTTTGAAAGATGGCTGCCATGGCTGTCAGGGGGAAAATCTGTAATGGCTCAATATCCAGATTTGTTTGTAATATATTAGTTCACCTCTGTGGCAAATATCATGCTTTTATCACAAAGTGCACAATAGGTTTGCTAGGCCACCTCACTAAAACGGAAACAAGTGAAAATAGTGAGGAATCCATTGTTTCCCCATTGGGAGAGCACAGGTGAATGATCTATTTTCAGTAGAAACAGCTTTCCCTGCGATTGCTTGATTTAATACGAATATCTTCTCCAAGGCTGTGGCTAAGGGCACAAAACAGCCTTAGAAGTTTAAGTAGATTTATTTGTACAATTTGGCTTCATCACCTCTGCTGGTAAACTTCCACCACACAGTTAGTGCTTTCAACTTTGCCTCTCAACCAAGAATACCCTGAAGTTCAGTATATCCTCTAGTCTCAATGCCACAGAGAGCATCTCCTCCAATCCCAGCAGGTGTTCAGGTCTGGGCAGAGCTAGCAGAGCAGAGGCATTCAGGATGTAGGGAAGAGCAGGGCTGTAACCCACATCTGCCTTTCTATCTGTCATTCAATGGCACCAAGTTTGACAGTTATAAAGTAGAACAGTGTTTCCCAGTGCTTAATTTGTAAAGAAATAATAATAATAATAATAATTAATTAATAATAAATAATTTTCTGTGACCCAAGCCTGCCCCAGAAGCCAAGCCCTTTGCCCCAAAAGTCATACCCTTCCCCAAGAACTTGTCATAGCAGGGAACTGAACCCTAGTTTCTTCTAAACCCTAGTTTCCAGCTAGCACTCCAACTAGTGGACCATCATGCCTCTCTACTGCTGAATATAAGACAGGAGTGCTTGTGATTGAACCAATAGGATGACAAGCACTGGGCAGGGAAGTCATTAATGAAAGCTAAATAAACCATCCAGGTATTTTCTGGCCTTTGTTTCCAGGCCTGAAATGGACAATATCAGCCTTTTCCAAGTCTGTCACATTCTAGGATGCACATTTCTACTGGGAACATTTCCTGGGGTTCAACACCTCACCCCCCAAATTTAATTGCCAGGACTGAGTCTTGGCAACCCCCACAAATTAAGTCTTGGTGGTTCCCAAACTGAGGTCTGTGGCACATTGGTGTTCTGAAAAGCTATGGCAAGTGACTGACAGCTGGTCCACAGAACTGGATGCAACTACCAAAAACAGACTTAGGTCCCTGTGGTCCTGAAAACACTTCCTGGGGGAGTGAGATGGGGGACATAACAAGATGTATGTTCTGGCCACAGTCTGCATTGATAGCACATGAAAGAATGGTCATTCCCCTCCCTCAAGATGACTGTGGCACGAGAATGGACCAAAGCCGCTTACCATGTGCAGCTGCAGCCAGTCTGCAAGGAGCATATGCCAGGTATGGGTGTGCAAAACTGGCTACTCATTTCCAAAATGGTGAAAACGCTGCTGGTGCCATTTTGGAACAGAATGTGCATGCACAATATAGCCCTGGCAGTCATTTGCAGTTTTTTAAAAGAATATATTTTATTTTATTTATTTTTAAATAAAAACAGATGAAAGCAAATAATAATTGTTTGCTTATTCATACATTTTCATAACATTTGTTATGAACATGGATAGGGCTCCATTGTTTTCATAACTAATAGAAAATGTTACATACAGATGCACACCCCTATTGCCAGGCACTAGCCATCTGCAGCAGGTGCAAGGGTGTCTTCAGGAGCGTTTGAAGGTTTATAGTGGTTCACTGATCCTAGAAGTTTGGGCACCATTGCTGTTCACCAATTTTTTGTGGCATTGATTCAAATATCTAAAGGGATGCCACAAAAAAGATGATGAGCATTTGTTGTTCTCCAGTGCCATGTTAGATAGGACAGGAGGAAATGGGCTTAATTTTTTGCAGCAATGTAGACATTGGTTCAATAATATTAGGAAAAAACATCTTAACCATGAGAACTCTTGGGAAATGGGCTGCATAGGGGGACTGTGGAATCTTCCTCCTTGGGTGTTTTCAAAGCCCATCTGGACAAGCATCTATGTATGCTACTGAAGGCAGAGGGCATCCCGACTTAGAGCAGGACTTGGACTAGATGGCTCTTGAGATATCTTTCAATCCTAGAATTCTTTGATGTCTATTCACCTATAACTGCTTATGCACATATAAAGAGAGGAGGAGTTAGTGGGGGGACAGGCTGGGCTGAGGGAGATACCGTCTTTATATTTCTATAAGTTAAACCTTAACTCTGAAGCCAAGAAAACTAACTCCAATCCCACCGCTAAATCATCAGGAAGGAATACTGCCTCCCACAGGGCTGTTTGCCTGACCCCTGTCCCCAGCTCCTAATGTATTGATTCCACTTGCAGAGCTGTACGTTGTATTATTTATAAGAAATAATATTTTTCTCCTCCCTCGGTGTTGGTCTCTGACTGCAGGAACCAGCACAGCAGAAAGGTGCAGGAACAATTTGGGTTATGTTTCCATAGCTACCTTGCTGCTAAATGGGGTTTGTTCCATTTTAAAGTCACCCAGTACACTCACACGCATTGCCAAATGAAGTACTTTCAGGCTAGTCCCTGGCCTTCCCTATTAGTGCAGAATGTTTCCGTGATTAGTATGTTTATTAAAGGGACACTGGCGGCATAAATAAAAGGCTAGCTTGCATCCTAGCTAGATTTTGCAGGGCGATAAATGGACTGTTCTTTTCTCCTCTCTGACGTGTGTGCTCCAATCGGCCCCTGTAATAATATTATAGATATTTCACAAATGCATTTTTTTTTTTGCAGCAGAAGTTTGAGGTAAGATGGTGTCCTCTAGTGGAAACTGTGGTCCTTGCAGTGTCAAACCCACAGGTTTATGCATGCACTAACAGACGAGAAAGAAAAATTCCTACAGCTTATTATTTATAAGGATACCTGTGAGATGGGGTTCCTACCACAAAACCCCAGCTTAGAGGAACATGCTTTTGTTAGCATCTACATCCAGACTACAGTACAGTGATGATGCTAGGTAGACAGATTACATAGAACTAACTCTCATGGATTTTTTGGATGATTTTGCTGGTGTACTATGATTTCTAGGCAAGTGTCTGGATTGAAATCCATTTGGTTGTTTAATTAATCATTGGAGTTAAGAAGCAGACTGGATTGGTGTGGTGAGGGATATGAGTCGTATTGGTTACATCCCTTAAAGAAGACGGTTACCATGAAAAAAGGGTCTGAACCTGCTGTGCTTGACTATTGGCATACACGTTATTAGGACCGACTTGTGGGACATAGGAAGTTGTCTTTGCATGGCAGTGCAAAGTTCCCCCTCTCTAGAGTGAGTTTGGAGTTCAGCTGTTCCCTGTGAGGCATGATGCCATCCCAGTTTCCCTGTGCTGACTGCCAGGGCTGGCCCTAGGAAGGTGAGACCTGTGGCGGGGGTGGAGCAAGAGCCACCTTCAGAAGTGGGTACAATCACACACACATACCCCTTCATGGCAGCTGTGCACTGACCCTATGGCTCCTACAGGGGCTTTCACTTCTGGTGGGAGAGGGAAAACAGCACCATTGAACTCCAGTCCCACCCACTGTCTCTCAGATGGGAAACTCTGGTCCTGCTCTCTCCATCCCTACCCTTGCAATCCAAGGCACTGTTCTCCCCACTGGAGGTCCCAACCTGGCAGTTGCTTCTGTGAGGCCCTGCCCACATCATGGCCACAGAGAAGAGGCTACCAGGACCAAGGCTTTCTATGGGGCCTGGAAGCATGGCCCCATCCCACCCACCCTACAACCTGACCTGTGAACTGCATCCCTCCTCTGCAGAAGTCACCTGTTCTCCTGGGTACTGTGAAGCAGCAAAGGCCCTGCCTACTGCCAGAGGGGCATGTGGAGAGAGACAGATGCAGAGACAGATGGGGCCCTCGTGGTTGGGAAGTGATCTCTGGAGACTTCTCCTTAGGAATTAGAGACATGCCTGTCCTAAAAGGAAACCATGGCAAATCAAGAAATGAAGAAAAGGAAATGTCCATAGGAACTAGGTTGCCTTATGTTTGTAACCTCATTGGGATAGGGGCTGCCTTTTTGGTCCAGCACAGGAGTCCATAAATTGTGGCTCTTGGGCAGTTGAAGTATGGTTCTTGGGCAGGGTTGGTCCTGGGCCCCATGCTGGATTAATGGGCCTGTGTTTTATTTCATTGCACACAAGTCTCAGCAGCTGAATCACAGCTGCTCCTCAAAATCTCAGCAGCCAGAAATTCAGAGTGTCAGCTCTATCAGTCAATCACAAAGCAGCAGGCCAGATGTAAACATTTTTGCTGTCCTAGGCAACCCCATCCCTCCTGCCCCTGTTCCAGTCATTGAGTTTACCAGCAGAGGTGGCAGCTGAATTGGGGTTGAGAGAGGTGGGGGGAGAGTCACCCTCCCCTTAGGTGGCTGCGTGTGTGGCTGGATCATGGTGGTGGGGACGGGGCCACCTAGGATGGCAAGTTGAATGAGGTGGCTCTCACCCATCCCACCCCACCTATCTCCAATCCAGCCATGGAGAATATCAGTGACAGCAGCAGGGGGGAGAGCCGCCCTCCCCTATATGGCTAGATCGAGG
Source organism: Sphenodon punctatus (assembly GCA_003113815.1). NCBI lineage: Eukaryota > Metazoa > Chordata > Lepidosauria > Sphenodontia > Sphenodontidae > Sphenodon > Sphenodon punctatus. The sequence continues at coordinate 277,707 of QEPC01008676.1, read as the reverse complement.
GGGAGGCAGAGACAGGGGGAGGGGAATGCAGGTGGAAAGTTGTAGGGGTGTGCATGTCATTTTTGTTGTTACAATAATGATAACGAAAATTGTTGTTTTTATTATCATTATTCACGACAAATATTAATAACAAAAATTGTTTTTAAAAAAAATAAAGGGAAAAACCTGAAAAATGTATTTCTGGCTATAACTTTTTTGTTCCTTATTCAATTCTGACAAAACTTGGGGAGATTGTACCCCAATGGAGGGCACTACGTGCACTGATTTTCAAAACAATTAGATAAATGGAACCGATTGTAGAAGCAATTGAATGTTGTGATTTTAAGACAAGCTCTATACACATCCATGGCTACAACTTCTTTATTTTCCATCCAATTTGCATGAAACCTGTGAATATTATGTCACTCCACAAGCTGAACACACCTGCAGTGCCAATGTTCAGAAAGATTGAATGAAGGGTCCTGAAGGTATAAGACATTAACTTGGACTTACATTTTCAGCAAACCAAGCTTGGAGGGCCAACCAGGAAACATGGGCAACTAAGGCATCACAGACAGTTGCTGCGATCTTAAGGCTGTATCATTCTACTCCAGTGACTCCTCTTGATTTAGTTGCGGGTGTATTTAAGGCTAAGGGTCTCCCCCAACTCTTGTTTGGAACCAAGCTAACATTCTATAGCTATACCCCTAGATGGGAACTTCTCCAAAACATCTTTTTAAGGAGCATATTAGGAGCTCCAAGAGCTACTCCCGTCTCCATGCTTCAGCTCGAAACAGGTTTGTTATCACTCCAGTCTCATTGTAATCTTAGAACCTTACTGTTTTGGTGCAAATTATCTCATGGGAGGATCTCTCCTCTGGCATCTCAGTGCTATTTGGAACAAAGGGTGCATTCAGGTACTCCTCAGTACAAATAGTGGAGGGGTATTAAAAACTGGCTGATAACTAGGGATGGGCGAACGCGGTTTGGAAGTTCAGAGTTCGGACCGAACTCAGTCTGTTCGGTCGACTGAACCGAACTTCTGAACCAAACTAGAATTTCAAATCGAACTGAACTGAACCGAATTTCTGAACTCCGTTCTGTTCACCCATCCCTAGTGGCAACACACGCCAAAAAAACTGGATTTGAATGGCCGAACTTGGTTCGGAAGTTCGGAATACGACTGGACTTGGTCTGTTCAGTCGACCAAACTGAACTTCCGTACCGAACTCGAAATTCAAACTGAACTGAACCGAATTTCCGAACTCCGTTCTGTTCGCCCATCCCTAGTGGCAACACACATCAAAAAAACTGGTTTTGAATGGCCGAACTTAGTTCGGAAGTTCAGAATTCGACCGAACTTGGTCTGTTCAGTCGACCAAACTGAACTTCCGTACCGAACTCGAATTTCAAACCAAACCGAACCGAATTTCCGAACTCGAATTTCAAACCAAACCGCACCGAACCAAATTTGCAAACTCCGTTCTGTTCGCCCATCGCTACTGATAACCTCTCTCTCCCCCTGAATGACAGTGAGGTACTAAACTATACTGTGATAAGACTAAACTAAAATGTAGAATCAGAGACAGCTATAATGAGTGATCTGCAAGCTGTAACAATAACTAAGATCACAATGTATTCACAAGTTAAACACAACTGTGCCTTAGAAACTTATCTTCTCCAAATGCAAGATCCTAACTTAAGGAGATGGAAAACTCTCCTCCAGTTTAATCTGATAGAAACAGTGGTAGTGACTGGCATAAGGGATCACATTCCCTCTCCTAACATAATTTGTACCTGTGGCTTACAGGAAGTGGAAACTGTTCAACATCTTCTCTTCCATTGCCCATGGTACACAGATCTTAGGGAAATATGGATAGAACCCTTATTTCAGAATTCTTCCCTCTCCCTAGAGGATAAGATGTTCAATTTACTGGTAGCGACAGACCTGGACTGTAATAAAGCAACTGCTTGTTTCCTTAAACTTGTGGGAAGGAGACAGGAAAATGTTAATGCTTAGGGATCGGGGTCCCACTTTAGAAACGCTACACATTTAATTACTGTGGTATTAGTTGTATAGCTTGTATCTTGACACAAACTATGTGATTTGATAGGGAAACTGCTTTATTAGTCAGTGCATCCCAGGCTTCTCTGAATTCTCTGGCTTCTTCCAGCGGGTTCATTTTACTTTTATTAAGTTTTGTCACGATTATTGTGGTTCTCTATTATCAGTGTGAGTTTAATTTTGTTTAGTTTATATATTATTCCCACTCCTGTGTTTTTAAAAAACTTTTTATGTATTGGAGTTCTTTGTTATAGCAAATTGCTGGGAACAAATAAAGAATTGAACTTGAAAATATATTTCTAGATTTAACATTTTTATATTCCATCCTGTTTACAATATATTTGGCAAGAATGTAGCACATACTTTCCCTGTCATCTCTGCCAAACTACAGGACAATTTGATAAAGGGACCCAATTTTATACGCAATTGAAGTTGTCCCCTTGAAGACCCCTTGTCCCCTTGAAGACCATTATTCAGATAAATAGCAGCACATGCAGTGTCAGTCAGAGGCAGGCAGCTGGCACAGAAGGGGGAGTGAGACTGTAGGAGGAAAGATGTGGAGATGCGGTGTATGAAGCGTGTAGGCAGGAGGCTAGAGCGATGCTGGCGTCGGACTCGATCTGACTCTGACCGTCTTCTCCATAGGGCCCATTTGCGGTCCTATGTTGAGGCTGTGAGGATGGCGAGGAAGGAGTTCCTCGCTGTCCTCATAGCGTCTGCGAAGTCGCGTCCGGCGGAGCTGTTTCGGGTGGTGCGGGGGCTGGTTAGTCCGGCCTCCCTCCGCCTGGATGGGGACTTGTCCCGGGCCCGCTGTGAGGAGTTTGTCATCTACTTCGCAGACAAGATCGCTCGGATTCAGGCCGATTTCGACGCTGGGTTGATAGCAGTAGGGGAAGAGCGCGGGGGGGCGGAGGGTCCGTCTGGTCCATCTTTATGGGGTGAGTTTCAGGAAGTGACGCCGGCCGATGTGGTGGATGTCCTGGGGTCTGTGAGGGCCACGTGTTGTCAACTAGATCCGTGCCCGTCCTGGTTAATAAAAGCTTCCGGGGAGACGTTGGGGACGGTGCTGGCGAGGGTGGTGAATGCGTCCCTTCGGCAGGGGAGGTTGTCGCCTTGCTTAAAAGAGGCTGTGGTGCGCCCCCTGCTGAAAAAACCATCGTTGGACGTAGACGCGCTCGCCAGCTACCGACCTGTCTCTAACCTTCCCTTTTTAGGGAAGGTTATTGAGCGGGCAGTGGCGCTCCAGCTCCAGGGTCATCTAGATAACATCGGGCTCCTTGACCCTTTTCAATCTGGGTTCCGCCCCGGCTATGGCACCGAGACGGCGTTGGTGGCCTTGGTGGACGACCTCCGCCGGGAGATGGATGCGGGATGTTCGACATTTCTCATCCTGCTCGATCTCTCGGCCGCTTTTGACACCGTGGACCATGGGCTGCTGTTGAGACGACTGCGTGACCGGGGGGGTCTGGACGGGACTGTTCTTGAATGGTTCCGTTCATTCCTCTCGGGGAGGAGCCAGCGGGTGGTGTTGGGGGAGGAAACATCGAGCCCCCGCGCCTTACCGTGTGGCGTTCCGCAGGGATCGATCTTGTCTCCATTATTATTTAACATCTATATGCAGCCCTTGGGGGAGGTCGTGAGAGGGTTCGGGGTGCGATGTCACCAGTATGCTGATGATACTCAGCTGTACCTCTCGTTTTCTACTGACCCAGACCCTGCTGTCTCGGTGCTATCCCAATGTTTGGAGGCCGTGGCGGATTGGATGCGGCGGAGCAGACTGAAGCTCAACCCAGATAAGACGGAGGTGATGGTGGTGGGGAGGGCGAAGGGGGTGGTGGCCCCCCTGGTTGGGGGGGTTTGCCCCCCTGTAGCTCAGCAGGTCCGGAGTCTGGGGGTCATATTGGACGCAGACCTGCGGCTGGAGCGGCAGGTGGAGGCAGTCGCTAAGGCTGCCTTCCGCCAGCTTTATCTGGTACGTAGGCTGCGTCCGTATGTCTCTGGCCCGGACCTGGCCTCCCTCATCCATGCCTTCGTCACCTCGAGGCTCGACTACTGCAACGCGCTCTACGTGGGGCTTCCCTTGTTCTTGGCCCGGAGGCTGCAGCTGGTGCAGAATGCGGCGGCTCGTCTTCTTACGGGGACGGGTCGCCGGGAGCACATTACACCGGTGCTCCGAGCTCTGCACTGGCTGCCGATAGTGTGCCGGGCCAAGTTCAAGGTCCTAGTGATGATCTATAAAGCCCTACACGGTCTCGGCCCCTCATACCTTAGGGACCGCCTCGCCCTTCGCGCCCCAGAGCGGCTCCTGCGGTCTGCCGGGGGTGCCCTCCTGGAGGTCCCCCGTGTTAAACGGGGGGCCACGATGGAGAGGGCATTCTCGGTGGGGGGGCCACGACTGTGGAACTCCCTTCCGGAGGAAGCTCGCATGGCCCCAAGCCTTTTAGCATTTCGGCGGAACTGTAAGACCTGGCTGTTTGCCCAGGCCTTTGGGAGGGGGGGTGGGGAGGGAGGATTTTAGTCCCCTACCCATTTGTTTTTATCCATTTGTTTTTGGAGTGTCTAGCCCGGTTTTAATTATTTAATATTTGATTGTTTTAAATGAATTTTACTGTATTTTATTACAGTTTTATTGTTCGAAGCCGCCCCGAGCTGCGTTACAGGAGGGGCGGGGTATAAATTTGTAAAATAATAAATAAATAATAATAATAACCCAAAAGACTGACATACACATTCACTGGCTATTTACTGCATGCTTCTAGCATTACAGGACCAATCAGTAGCGGCATTGAGGTGGGCATAGTGGGCAGCCTTCAGGCGGGCATAGAACAGATATAACTGAGACTTTGGAGATAGCATCCCAGAAATCAGGAGACATAGTTGACACATCCAGGCTGTCCAATTATCATTACAATCGCATACTGCAGCACTGTGACAGAGGACACAAGAGAATCAATATTGGCTCTTTCCTAAAAAGATGCTTCTTACTTCCCAGTAACAAGTGTGGGAGAGATGTTGGGATGGTCACGGCACAGAATGAGGATATTTGGTTGATATTTCTGCTGGCCAATTGTCATCACAAACCAATCATTGGGTGATTTCAGACGTTACGCGAACACGGTGAACCACGGTGAATACCCACCTGTGGTCACCGTGTCCCATACGTCTGTTAAAAGAAAGCCAGATGTTGGCCACGGTCAATCAACACATGGGGTTCATTTGAACCACGCTTCCCGGGCTAGCCGGGGGAAGGTCCCTGGAAGCGTGGTCAAACGGACCCCGGGCCGTGGCCAAGGAAAAGTAACGTCTGGCCGCGTGCCACGGCCCGGGATTCCCGGTGGGATCCCGGACCGTGGCACGATCGGCCGGACACGGCGGCTGCATTGGCCCCGCCGCCCGCCCGTATCGTCTGAAAATACCCTTATACAACAGTGACACGTAAGAGAATCCCTGGCATAGGCTCCTTCTCTGCATATGCTGTGCAGGCATATAACATTGGTACGCTTTATCACATCTTTCTGATATGTAGCAGAGATTATCAGGAAAGTGTGATACAGATCCCTGCTAAATTTCATGTATACCGGTTGGACTATAAAGATGTTACAGTCAGACATACATTTATAGGTTAATTGCTTATACCACCAGGACCCTTTATCCAATCCTTCTGAAGATTGTCAGACAGAGTAAATATGGGAAGGGGTATACACCTGCCAAGTTGCATGTACAATAAACATGAGGCAAAGAAGTTTCACCTAAGAATGTATATGAAAAAAATTGCAAAATACAATACTTCAACTGCATCTAATATTGGATTCCTTTAGCCAATCTTTTGGGAATTTGGTGCACATAATGTCTTCCATTTGAGATATAATCATCCCAAGATACAGCCAAATATAGTAAAAAAACAAAAAAGTTACAGCTGAAAATGTGTTTTCCATTCAAACCAAAGAAAAACAAAAACGAAAGCAAAAACGAAAATGACAATTTGATATTTATAAAAATTAAAATGACATATTTAAATAACCAAAACAAAAAACAAAAACAAAAATGACATGGGGCCCTGGTGCACACCTCTATAAAGTTGAAGGGGTGGTCCCCCCACCACACCTCTCCAATCTAGCTGTACAGGCATCTGTCTAGGGGGAGGGTGGCTCTTCTCCATCTCACCTGCCCTGGAACCTGCTGCTGCTGCCACCACAACCAACAAACTTTACAGTTTGGTATGGGGACTGGAGGGGAGAGCCACCCCCTTCATCCTGGCACCCTAAACAGCTGCTTGTACTGCTATTATGGTAGCGCTAGACCTGAACAGCAGGAAAGGTAGGGTGTGTGTGTGTGTGTGTGTGTGTGTACACGCTCTTGTGGCTCTTGGCCATATGGAGATTTTGATATGTGGTTTTGAGGGTTCAGAACTTTGCCAACCCCGGTCTAGTGTGTAGATAGAAAAGAGCCCTGATATGGGAACAGGGTCACTGTGAGTTGCCCCAAAACAAACACTAAGGACTCATTCATACTAGTATCTTCTCTTGGATTTGAAATTTCCTGTGGCAGAGAACAATTGTGCCTTATCATTTTTTACACATCCCTTCCCCACTGTCAATACTGCTTCTTTGCTTTGAATTTTGCCTCAGGAGTTGCCACTGTCACTGCTTTGAATCCCATGGCGCAGTGCGGCTGTCTCCCATGTCTCTTTATTAGGTTGGCAGACGAAACAAGGGAAATGTCCCTTCCCACATTATCAGAAATGTGCAAGAGGAAAAATAATTTTATTGTTAAGCCTAGGTTTTCCTCTTCACACACCTTGCACTTGTCAATCATTTGCTGAGGCATCCTGTGTCCTAATCCTTTTACATGATAAATCCCCACCCCTACTCGCACCTTGGAGGAACCAGATTTTTGCAGTTTTTCATCCTATGAGAATTCAACCTAATGCTTATACCCCTCTGACAACACATGTCACCCTATCCTGTATCCTAATCCCACATCTGCCAAGTGTCTTGTGTTTGGAGGACTAATCCTGTTGCTTAAGCTAGGTGCCTTCTGCCCAGCTTGATGCTGTACTGGAATGGTCCCTTTAATGAGCTATGCTAAACTGGACAATGCATAGCTCCCTGGACAGCTGTGTGAACAGGGAGGATCAGGGAATGGTGCCAGAAGGTCCAGCTGTAAAATGGAGAGGAGAGCCTGGGCCTGTCTAGAGGGGCAATGCTGTGTAAGATGTCCCAGACTGGATACCAATACCAATTCTGAAGTGTCTACACATAGCCCTATGGAGTGCCATTTTCACAGCACAATATGCTCCCAGTTCTGGGTGGATCCAATGGGGATTGCACATTTGTTCTCCTTGGACACCTTTGCAAAGCCATCTTGGAGTCACATACTTAGATAGGGCTGAAACCATTTATTGTGGTAGACAGCATTTTCATCATAGAAAGTCAATCTCCTGCTTTCCAACGATGCAAAAACTTACTGGTTTTCACAACAATTCATTTTGGTCTCAATTTTGGAATGTCTTTTGGTACTTGCAGTACATTTTGAACTTCTGGAACATTTCATACTTCTGGCAATGTTCTTTTCATCATGTCCATTTTCAGCAGAATTTTTTATTTTGTTTAAAAAAATCATTCCATTTTCCTTTTTATCTTGTAATTTTTTTTTCAGTTTTAGATGAATTTGTTTATTTTAGGTATCAATCTGACAGATTCAGAAATGATGTAAGTGACATAAGTGATGAAAATTTGCTGATGGATATAACAAAAGCAGCACATGAGCAAAACTCATCCTAAGCGATGTGTGAAAAATCTTGAAATAATTTGGTAAGGTTCCTGAAAAGATTACAGTTCTGTTGATTTAAGAACAGCCAATCCATTTTAGCACCAGACTTCGACCCCCATCACTTCAGTCATGAAGATAGTCATTGTGTATTGCTCGTACAAGGAGTTTCCAGTTAGAGCCTGGGGTCTTTCTGGTGCTGCTCAGCAGATCTGTTTGCGGGCAGCTGTGCCTACTAGAGTGCTAGTTTTTTTCCTCTATCAACCCAAGTCCCTTTCTATTTCCTGACATAAAATTTGTGGGCACATGCACATAACTCATCAAATACCAAGCAAATAGTACCTATTACTTGGTCTGCAAGTGGTGGATCAAGAAGTGTGTCTTCAATAGGTATACCCATTTTGGAGAAGACTCATTTCAGCTCTAGTTGGGACCTCCGCCATCTGTAGATAATCTCAGTCCCAGCTGGCATTAGATATACTGCGCAGTCACAGCATAATGTTCAAGTCTCAAAATGGGATCATGGAGGCAAAACATTTTGGAACAGTTGTTCTGGCTTTAAGTGAGAAATTGGCTCCTGTGCTGAGCAAGCTTTCCCCATCGTGGGAATAAAAGGAAGCTGCTATGTGTGTATTGACTTCATTGGACCCATAAAAGTAGTTCACATTTAGATTATTCTTAGGCTGATTGAAGTGGTCCCAGGGGACACCCCAGCCTGCATGCTGCATACTTTACTTCAGCAGTGTCTGCGTGGCATAACCCTGCTTGTTCCATGTACAGAATATACCACTGATGAATGGCAGTTTGAAAGCATCCTCCAGAGAGCCCAGTGATGCTTAGTCTTTCCCAGAGAGATACCTGACCTGGAAGTTGTAGCATAGTCTTCATATCTTAATCTATCATGAGTGGACCACCATTGGGTCCAACCAGATGTTCATGGATATTATAGGGATGGGAGCACTGCAAGGTTCAGATTCTCAGCTGATGTAACAAATCAGAATTTCATTGTCTTCAGGGGGGAGTCACTGATTTACACCAGCTGTGATCTGACCCATGTTTTGGGCAACCTGGTGGTAGAGGAGAGCCCATGTTGGACACAGATCACCTACATGAAGGACTAATATGAAGACTGGATGGCAGCTGGTGAAAACTGTACAGCAGTCATGGGGTTCAGAAATCGAGGCAGCTTTCCCCATGACACCAAACTTGATGGGAGGAAGGATATGTCCACGCCTTCCCTCTGAAACCACCAGTTTCCATTTCACACCCTTCTCTTCTGGCTGCTTTCCTCATTCACATTCTGATACGCCTTCTGATTCCCTCCCACTCTCTGTCTCAACTCAGTCTATTTGTGGGGTGTAAAAGTTTCCATTCTCAGGAGCTATGTACCAAAATCCTCATATGGCCAAGAGCCACAAGACAGACATGTATGTGTGTGCGCACACAAATATCTCCTGCTTTGTGACTGGCTGACTGAGCCCATACTCTGTAACCCCAGCTGCTAAGATTTGGAGGAGCAGCTATGATTCAACTGCTGAGACTAAGGAGCAATGAAGACACAGGACCATTAAGGCAGGCAGCGTGGGACCCCAGACCTGGCAAAAAAAGCTGCACTTGAACTGCCCAAGAGATGCATGCAGCTCCAAAGCCATAGCTTACCCACGCCTGGTTTATTTCCACAGTTCTGGAAAAAGCAACATGTCATCCCAGCTAAACTTAGGGGAACTAAAATAGAAGATGATTTCAAATCCTAGGGCTTGATCAGTTACCACTTTTCTGAGTTTGACCCAGAGTCTTGGGTTTTTTTTACATCATCTCTGGGCTCCAAGTGAAACCCTCTATTTCCCTGTGTAATCCAAGGGTGCCACTAGAGTTTTCCAGTGGGGCCTGAATAGTGCTGAGCTGACCTTCCTCATGAGCCCCTTCAACACCCAGGTACTAGACTTAGGCCACTTTCAGACATGCCCGCAACCCCCGCACAGATTCGGGCTGCGGGGGGGGGGAATGCGTAGCCAGAATATGCGCGGGGATTGGTCGGTCTGAAAGCCCCCCACCTCTGCGGATTTCCCAGCAGACATGCACATGGATGCAGAGCTCTGTTTCCTGATCTGATTCCATGCACATGTCTGCTGGAAAAGCTGCGCGGGGAGCGTGGTCTTTCAGACCGATCCCTGCACATATTCTGGCTGCGCATTCCCCCCCTCAGCCCAAATATGCACACGGGGGCGGGGGTGGGGAGGCATGTCTGAAAGTGACCTTCATCAAGCATTATTCAGTACAGGGACGTAGCTAGGTTGGAGTGGGCCCAGGGACAAGAAATGGAGTTGGGCCCCTGTTATGGAGCTCTGACACACACGTGTGAAGCACAAGTGGACGACTGCATCTGATCATGCATGCTGTCTCCCGTGCCATGGTTATTCTCCATGCACTAGCACTTGGAATTATCATTTTATTTTTGAACACCTTGCTGTCAATGTTGTGAGGAAAAAAGTAAACTCTGGTTGAAAAGGCACACCCAACAACATTCTCTTCTAAATAGCAGTGAAAGGAAAGATAGCAATAGCAAACACTGAACATCTCTTACTGTTCAAAAGCTTTTCATGCTTTCTACCCAAAACTCTCCTTACCGTATAATAGAAACCCCTGCACTCACATTGGTGGGAGCTTGGGAAGGGAAATGTGAACCTACTGTCCAACTACAAGTCAGATCTGTACACTCATACTGACTGGGCAGAAGAAATCAGAAATTCTGGACATCCTAGTACTACAGTGGTGCCAAAATTCAGATCTGAGTCATGGATCCCACTGAATCCCAATGACTTTTTCCACACACCATCTTAAATTCCACCATCCTAGTACAGATATAATAGACTCTAACTGCAAAAAATCAGTAGCCCTGCATGTTCGATTAATGCCGGAGAAAGAGGAGACATTTGGGTTACATTTTCTAGCGCACCCCCTCCAAAAGGGGAAGGGACCACTTAGGATGGTCTGCCTTCAGAGGCTGATGGAACCCCAGCAGTTCCAAGAGGTTCTGAGGGAGCTAACCTTGGACCTGGACGGTCACGCTGTGGATGAGCTAGTCCAGCATTGGAACAGCTTGCTGGAAGAGGCCATTGACAGGGTGGCTCCGAGATGCCCTCTGCCTCGGTTTCATCACCGCAGGGCCCCTTGGTTTACTGAGGGGCTGCGGTGAATGAAATGAGTAGGCAGGAGGCTGGAGCGATGCTAGTGTCGGACTCAATCTGACTCCGACCGTCTTCTCCATAGGGCCCATTTGCGGTCCTATGTTGAGGCTGTGAGGACGGCAAGGAAGGAGTTCCTTGCTGTCCTCATAGCGTCTGTGAAGTCACACTCGGTGGAGCTTGTTTGAGTAGTGCGGGGGTTGGTTAGTCCGGCCTCCATCCGCCTGGATGGGGATTTGTCCCAGACCTGCTGTGAGGAGTTTGTCAGCTACTTCGCAGACACGATTGCTTGGATTCAGACTGACTTTGATGTTGGATTAGGGTCAGTGGGGGAAGAGCGTGAGGTGATGGAAGCCCTGTCTGGTTCAGCTTTCTGGGGGGAGTTTCAGGAAGTGACGCCAGCCGATGCAGCGGATGTCTTGGGGTCTGTGAGGGCCACCTGTTGCGAACTTGATCCTGCCCATCCTGGCTGGTGAAAGCCTCCAGGGAGACATTGGGGACGGTGCTGGCGAGGGTAGTGAACACGTCTTTGCGGCAGGGGAGGTTGTCGTCCAGCCTCAAGGAGGCTGTGGTTAGCCCCCTACTGAAGAAACCATTTTTGGACGTGGATGCACTCACCAGTTACCGACCTGTCTCTAACCTTCCCTTTTTAGGGAAGGTTATTGAGCGGGCAGTGGCACTCCAGCTCCAAGTGCATCTGGATACCATAGGTTTCCTAGACCCTTTTCAATCTGGGTTCCGCCCGGTTATGGCACTGAGATGGCCTTGGTGGCCTTGGTAGATGACCTCCGTCGGGAGATGGATGCAGGATGTTCTACATTTCTCATCCTGCTAGAACTCTTGGCCATTTTTGATATCGTGGACCATGGCCTGCTGTTGAGGCGGCTGCATGACCTGGGGGGTCTGGATGGGACTGTTCTTGAATGGTTCCATTCATTCCTCTCTGGGAGAAGCCAGCGGGTGGTGTTGGGGGATGAGTCATCGTGCTCCTGCGCCTTATCATGCGGCATTCCTCAGGGTTCTATTCTGTCTCCATTATTATTTAATGTGTATATGCAGTCCTTGGGGGAGGTCGTGAGAGGGTTCGGGGTGAGGTGTCACCAATATGCTGATGATACTCAGCTGTACCTCTCTTTTTCAACTGACCCAGACCTGACTGTCTCGTTGCTGTCCCAGTGTTTGGAGGCCATGGTGGAATGGATGCGGCTGAGCAGACTGAAGCTCAACCCTGATAAGACGGAGGTGATGTTGGTGGGGAGAGCGAGGGAGGTAGTGGCCCCCCTGATTGGAGGGGTTTGCCCTCCAATAGCTCAGCAGGTCCGGAGTCTGGGGGTGATACTGAACGTGGACCTTCACCTGGAGACAGTCACTAAGGCTACCTTCCACCAGTTGTATCTGGTGCGTAGACTGCGTCCGTTCATCTCTGGCCCAGACCTGGCCTCCCTCATCCATGCTTTAGTCACCTCAAGGCTGGACTACTGCAACGCACTCTACGTGGGGCTTCCCTTGTTCCTGGTTCAGAGGATGAAGCTAGTGCAGAATACGGTGGCCCGTCTCCTTACGGGGACGAGTTGTCGGGAGCACATTACACCTGTGCTCCAGACTCTGCACTGGTTGCCAATAGCGTGCTGAGCTAGGTTCAAGGTTTTGGTGTTGATCTATAAGGCCCTTCACGGTCTGGGCCCTTCATACCTCAGGGACTGCCTCGTCCTCTGCGCCCCAGAG